>PVIU01028019.1:0-19575 GCA_004026605.1 Ondatra zibethicus | reverse complement strand
AATTTTAGTTGCTGCAAACTTACCATGTTAGGCAGAATGTCGAAGGTAGAACTTTCTGCCAAAACAGCTAAAGAGAGAGAAGGAAAAGTTCAGAAGTCACTGTGTTCTCATATGCAGTGAAAATTACTGCTGGATATGATATTTCAGTAGTCTCTTTGTCTTGATTATGCTATATAGTATGGCAATCAGCTGTGAATTTGTGGAATTTTAAGGGGTACTTATCTCAACCAGAGTTGTCTGGATTTGAATGTGATAAAATATCATTTCCCAGAAAAAATTCCTGAATTATTTATCCGGTATTTTTGGTTGCTGGTTTCCTCTTCTTATCCTATAAAGACAAGATTTGGTCCTAAATATAAGTTCTAGCTCATTTTGATTTAATATTTATAAATTAAGATATCTAATTTTTATCCCTATGTTTTCTTAATACAACTTCACCTTTTCCTTAATGTATGTCCTTGATTCCTGTGTCAAAATCAATCTTCTGAATCCGTGATTCTATTTCTGTTATTTTCCATTGATCTATGTGCTATTTGATGACAGCACCAGGGTGCTTTAGTGATTTTAGTTTTATACTATTAAAACATGAGTTAGATTATCTGAAATTGAGTATTAATAAAAATGACTGAACAAATGTAACTCTTTTATGAGATATATCACAAATTAATCCCTTTATATATTCATGAAATAAAACACTGGATACTCTTATTTACATTGATAATTTCCTATTTTCTTTATTTATCTTATAGTAAAACTGTCTTCACTTTAAAAAATTAGCTTTAATCATAATGAGTTAAAGTGATTTTTCTTCAACAACTAAAAACCTAAAAATGATTTAGTGATTTGAATGAGAAAATAAATTGGGATAAATAGTGAAAAAAATATGTGTGTAATTTCAGTTTGACTATTGTTTTATATGACAAAAGGCATGATTAGTTAATTATCTAGAATGCATGTTTATCTTTGATTAAATAACTATTACCAGGAGGTAATTCAAATGGTAGTGTCCTTACAATGAGGCTGTGAGAGATAAGACAAACATCTTAGAGTGAGAAGGGAACATGACGAAGATGACCATGATTTTAATGATTTCTTCAGCTGAGGAAAAATATTAAATTATAACATAGTTAAGAAAGTCAAGAAGTGATGTGGGATTTACCTCTGTATGCCGTCATTACCATTACTGAATAAAGAAACTGCTTTGGACTTATAGCAAGGCAGAACTTAGGTAAGCAGAGAAAGCTAGGCTGAATGCTGGGAGGAAGAAGGGCAGAATCAGGGAGATGCCATGGAGCCGCCACCAGAGTCAGATATGCCAAAATTTTGCCCGTAAGCCACTGTCATTTGGCAATACACAGATTAATAGAAATGGGTTAAATTAAGATGTCAGAGTTAGTCAATAAGAAGCGGTTCTTGGCAGCCGGGACCAACAAGTGGCTTCTTACTACACATTTAGAATACTAATCTGGTTGACTAAATCCATGTAAAACCTGAGAAAGCTTAAAAAGGACAAAAGAACAGAGTTAAGCATGGTTAGGTAGTGGCATTTTCTTGAGTGGGCTCTGTTTGCGAGAAGTAGGCAGAGGCATGGCTCCCTTGAGAGAGGTTTTATTGATTCAGCTGAAGCAGGAAAAAAGCCATGTGGTTTTTGAAAAGGCAGCTTCCTGGGCTATGCTGCCAGTGCAAACTCTGGCTGTGGAGCATTTGAATGGTACCTGTGGGCCCAGGTATTTGTGTGCCCACTCAGGTTAGGGATGAAAGTAGCTGAGACCAACTAAGTACCCCCCACCTGAGCAGGCAGCAGAATCAAGACTGCTAGTCATGCACAAGCAGGAGAGCATGGTAGATTCCTGCCATCATACACAAAGATATTTCTAGGCTGCACAGTGCTCTGCATGGCAGATTTAGCTTTTACTCAGATAAAAAGGGTTTATTGTTACATGCTCATTCTCAGGGTTAACGTGCTGAGTGAGGATCCTACCTGGCGGCCCCAGAGCATCCACTATTTTGAAAGTGGAGAGAGGCAGAGCCAGCATCCAGAGAAGCTACAACCAAACTGCTTACCATTTTAAAAGCTCTTCAAGACAGTAAAGAATTACACATTCAAAGTAGGACAGATTCAGACATAAGAAAAATAAGCAATGTAAAGATCGAAAATACACAGAGAGTCTGGATTATGCATATTATTTTGTTTTCTTTGAATTTTTTGACTGTGAAGGAGCTAAGTACAGAGAGACATTTCATCGTATGGGCTGCTAAGCTAAACCAACATGTATATTATAAAGGTATCTTGACTTCAGAATTTTGGTCTAAGGAGATGGTGCTTTGGAAAAGAGGCTCTTCTTGACTTCACAGAGGATTAGACCCTGTTGATTCATTCCAGGCTAATATGGTTTGATGGACCAAGACCCCTAAAAAGGTTGCTGTGAAACCCCCACAAAAAAAATACTTGACCCAATAAACATCAGGAAGAAGTTTGCAGAGAAATAGCTATGCCCACATTCCCAAATATTGTTTATAAATGTTTCTTTACATTTAAAGGGTTTCTTTACATGTAATGCTATAGAGATGGATACTTTGCATTGGTATGAATCTTGGTATATTGATACAAATTTAAGGTCAATTTTGTTATATGTATATGTAGTTCTGATCTTGATTAAGATATTGTGTTTGTATAGCTCATGTAAAATGTAATATATAATTAAGAAATATAAGTTAATAGATACTCATCTATAATAGTCAAGCTTCTACTCATGTTAGTTAGCTTTTCTAGATATATAGAGATACATTTTATTTAGTTAGGTATTCTTCAAATCTTTCAGAGACCTTCAAAATAAGGCATTTAAATGTTTCAAAAATTAGGGCTTCTCATAACAGTGAGACACATCTGCTCCTGGCAGCACTAATCTACTGCAAAAGGAAGATGGGCATCAAAGAGGCTCCTTATGGAGTTGGTTAGCCATTTGAGCAAGAAACTGCTCTTGCCTGGACTGCATAACTGGACATTCAGGACCCACAGGGAAATGACTGCTGAACTTGCCTAAAGGTGAAATGGTCCTTCAGGGTTCCTGCTTCATGAAAGAGTCTATAGCAATACATTCTTCAGGACATGGAAAAATGTGACGGACAAACTGCCAATATAGGCAGAACTATCTTTGAAATTTCTTGTTTTGTGGAAAAGTCTGCTGCATACTATGGGCCTGTAGGCTGAAGATGGATGCTCCAACAGTACAGAAAGCTTTGTATGACTATCCAGGCAGTGAGATGTCTCCGTCAATTCTAGAATTTTGGAAGTTGCTTATAATGCACCTTCTGTTTACTTAGGTAATATTATAGCCTTCTGGAGTCTTTGATGGAGGTGAAGAATTTATGGTTATAGTTATAGTTTTCCTTAGTTATGATAAAAGATAAAATAGATGTAAATATTGTAACTGTAATTCTTGCTTGATACCTGTTTTGTTATATGTAATTTACAATGTTAAAGTTAAAGCCTTCCTTTTTATTTAAACAGAAAAGGGGACATGATATGGGATTTACCTCTATAGCTGTGATTACCATTAATGAATAAAGAAACTGCTTTGGAATTATATCAAGGCATAAGTTAGGTAGGCAGGGAAAGCTAGGCTGAATGGTTGGAGGAAAAAGGGCAGAGTCAGGGAGGAGCAATGGAGCTGCCACCAGAGTCAGACATGCCGCAAGTTTGCTGGTAAGTCACTGCCAGGTGGTGATACACAGATTAATAGAAATGGGTTGAATTAAGATGTAGGAGTTAGTCAATAATAAGCAAGAGACAATGGACCAAGCTGTGATTTAATTAATACAGTTTCTGTGTGATTATTTCATGGCTGGGTAGCCAGGATGAAAAAGCCCTGTACAAAAAAGAAGAAATAGAGTTTTGCTTCATTTTAATTCAGAAGTTTTGTCTCCAAAAAAAATATGAGAACAATTGTCAGTATTTTAAATGATTAGTATTCATTAATATGATATAGTCACTCTCGAGAAGGAATATAGATGTAAAATAGAATCTCCCTCAATGTTACTTTTTAAATTCTATAACTAAAGACTTGTACTGATTGGTTTTCTGTCAACAAAAGCTAGGATGATTAGGGGAAAAGATAGCTAAATTGAGAAAATGCCTTTATTCCATTGACCTGTAATCAAGCCTATGTGATATTTCTTTGGTTAATGGTTATGAGGTAGGCCTGGACCAACTGTTGATGGTGCCATTCCTGAGCAAAGTGGTCCTGGATTGTGATAGAAAGCTAGTACCTGTGTTCCTCCATGACCTCTTTTATGCCTGCCTCCAGTTTCCTGCCTTATGTTCCTATCCTGATGGCCTTTTCTTCATTATGGATTATAATCAGTATATGGTAGCCAAATAAACCCTCTCTTTCCAAAGTAACTTTGGCTGTGGTATCATATACAGCAACAAAAGTAAAGCTTATATATATCGCTTTTAAAATAAGCAACATGTTGGAAAAAAATTCACAGAATAGATGATCAATGGTTGTGTACTCAGAGTAAATATAGAGTTGTCTCTCCTAACACAATGACAATAGGTATCCATTAGTAGAAAACAATTTCTCTCTCCTCCAATTTTATAAAATTTAAATAACAAATATCTATCTCAGAATTGAAATAACATGAAGTTGTTATTGAATTGCAGAAATATAAAGCTATATCTTAATCTTCTGAACATTCAGAAGACTATAATCATAAATTAAACTGACACAAAGCATGAGGAATTTTATTTAACACTACCCTGTAACAGTTTTATAGATGAGCTATCTCAATTAATGACATATTTATTTCCCATCTAATTTCTATAATAATTCCAAGGGTTTTTTAAGTTTGTTATTTTTTTCTGAAATTTCAGGGCATGGATTATTATTTAGAATTCTGTTCATCATTCCCCCTCTAAATGACTTGCTTTTCTCAAACTTAGAAAACTTAAACTTACTCAAAATATGGTCTGCTTAATGGAATGCCTTTCAATTTTACTTTGTTCACACTTCTTCCCTAATACACATAAAGAAAAAGTTGAAGCTGGCCAAGGTCAATGTATTAAAAATGAACAGGGATCTACTCACTGCTGTATCAGACTGTCAGACAGCCTGAACATGACTCAGTAAGACAGGTCAATCTTCCTTGATATTCATTTGTCCTTGAGTCCTCTCAGTTCATCTGTCAGACTTCTCTTGATGGAAATAAGTCCCATTCATTTTTAATCAGTTGATATTAGTTCCCTCATTGATGGTCATCTAACACTTTGTGTGACTACGTGGAAAGCTCAGGAGACCCTTCTGCATTCGATGTATTTTTAAGATCTTTCAAAGCATTATCAAGGGGGAAAAATACCTGTATTTTCCATGGTCCAGTTCCTTCCACATTTTTGTGCAGCAACTAAAGTGAATTTCAAGATTAGAAAGCATATAGATAATACATCATGTGTAGAGATTGTTTTGTGCATCAAGGAAATTTTAGAGTACTAAAGGTTGCTTGTCTTGTGAAAGGTTAGTTGCACATAGATCGCTCATATGACTCCCCGACTGCAGTTTAATCCACTGAGCAATAAAGCAGAGAAGAGCAGTTTGCTGCTTTTTTATAACTCCTCAAAGAGTGTTTTATAGGTTCACTTTGTCTTCACAATATATTTATTTATTTTAAAAATGGTCAATATCACACAAATGTTCAGTGTTGTTTCATCCAATTTTATTGAAGTATGTTTTGAAACTATGTACCCATTACAATTTTGTTGACTGTTTTAATCAGATATATGAAAATCACTTTAAGTCACATAGTAAGAACACTTAACCAAAACATGAGAAGATAGCAGCTTTGATAATGATTAAAGAATAAGGAAAAATTTATGGAAAGACAAAGCTCTCATATTCGCTCTCTCACTCTCTCACTTTCTTCTTTCATATTTGGACAGATACATATCTACAGAAATTAAGACTGGATTGCATTTTATTACTCTGTAATATGTATTAGAGTATTTAGTATATTATTTCCACATGATATTAAGTGTAACATTTCAGAAGAGGAAAATATCAGTTTAATCTATGCTTGTTAACATTTAAAATCTTAATGTGTTTCCATTTCTGGATATATTGCATCAAAATATTTCAAATTGCTTCCTTAATTCACAAATTCCCTCATTTTTCTTTTCTCTCAAATAACCATATTTATTCATACAGAAATTTAAACAAAATTTGTTTCAATTTACTCACAGAAAACCTTGAAATGTCCCTTAATCTGTAACTGTTCCCTATTTTCTCCTTAATGTTAACAAAATATTCAGGTGTTCTGTGTGTTTGTGTGTGCAAACTGCTCTGAGTTCTTGTAAAACACAGATTACAAACTCCTGGTTGAATTGAGATTAAAATTGGCATATTGATCAAGTTCTTTTTAATCTTGCCTAGCCATAGAGAAATGGTATGTATATGTATATATGATAATATTTTTATAGGGATGATGAAAATAAATATTAAACCTCCAACAATTGTCATTAGCGTTATTGATAGAACATCATAGGCAAAATTATTTTAATGAGTTCAAATTATTCTCATTCATAAATAAAAAGTAATGTATGTTTTACAATGTGATTTATTCATATCTAACTTTCCTAGAACTACATTTTCTTTATACTCATACTGATGTCATTGCTTGGTGTTTATCATTTTCTGATTTGAATATATTAGTCTATATTATAGAACACTACAAAGCATTTAGAGAGCAAGGCAGATATCTGGAGGGAAAGTGAATGATTCACAAGTGTAAGGACCAAGTTCTGAACCTCTGTGTCCATACAGAATAGTGATCTGTGGATCTGTGGTTCCAGAGCTAGAGGACATAGACAGGTGGATCCCAGTATCTCCCCCCGCCCCCAAATTCTAACAAAATTGCAAACTCTAGACTCAATGAAAAATCTTGCTTTCAAAACTACTTTGGAGGGTGCTAAAAAATAAATAAAAGATACTTTAATATCAGTTTCTTCCATCTTCACACCCAAACGAAGTTGAATGCATCTCACATGTGAATGCATGAACTACACAAATACATATGTTCTCAAGTACACCAATGCCTTCAGGCATTACACACAACCTTTTCACTGTGCATCTAATTTTAAAAACCTAGCAGAATTCTCTCAATGTGAAAACACCAAAAAACTAATGTATTTTGCTTTTAAAAGGAAATCTTTGTATATATTGAAATATATACAATATTATATACTATATATTTGAAAAATTAAGTTATTCAAAGCAACTTTCAGCTTCTAATTGCAATGCAAGTACTGACTTCCTTGGTCTTGCTATGAGATAATGGCATGGACTTCTGATTCGCTTCACTACTAAAAATACACTAAGCAAGGTATCTAAAAATTATTTCATTTTATTATAACTGCTGATTTCATTTAATTGATTATATTTCAAACTACCTCATGGACAAATAATATGTCATAATCATAATTGTTAGTCATGAATCACTGCTACCATATATAGTAGTTATCAGTGGATTATTACTGAGGTAATGAGCCAATTAATGAGATGACAGGCCAATATTTGGAAAAGACTGTGGAGAAGACAATTAATAGAATAATAGCAACTTATCTAATGACTCATGGTTATGTGTTAGAAATGAACAAGGCTATTAAGTGACTAGTATTGTGCTAATATAGACATCCAATGACAAAAACTAATAAGAAAATGTGTACAAATATGGAGGTTAAGTGAGATTCTGTTTATTATATACATTAACCTAACATATTCACTTGTCTTTGGTTCATAGCTTATGACAACTTTCCTATTTTGTTAAAGGTAGGATCCTAAACTCAATTGATTTTGGTTCCACATATAATAGACTAGCAATATGGGACTTTGATATTTATTTTTAGTATTTTCTTTCAAATTAATATTTTCTTTTCTTAAATTTATTTATTTGCATGTGTGTACAGAATAGGTGTGTGAATCTGTACTACTGTATACATATGGTGATCAGAGGATAACTTGTAAAATTCCATTGCATCCTTGCAACATGTGAGTTCTAGGGATTGAATCTAGGCTTTCAGATTTGTCAGCAAGCACATATCTTCCTAACTTTAATGATATTTTTTGTATGTGGTATTAGTCTTGTTCTTACTTTTGTAAATTATGTATCTATTTTCTTAGTATGTACATTTTGGGGGTGATGTGCACATGTCCGATGGTGTATGAGTGGAGATCAGAGGGCAACTTCCATGAATTGATTATTTGCTCCCAGGTTGTGGCTTTGTTTTAGTACACTATTTCTGGAAAGATACAAAACAGCACACTCATTTCAAATAGTGAACTGGAAACAGAGTAATGTAAGGATAACACCAAAATTCAAGTCGGTGGACCAACAAGATTTTGTGGCTAGGATTACAGGAGTTTAGTGAAGGGTTACTTATAGGAAGAGAAATATCTCAAAATTGCCTCACCAGAGGCTCATACTAGGTGAGGATGGCTCATGCAGACCGAAAACCTGGAGCTGACTGCACAGTTTGCAAGGAGCTGGAGAAGTTGCAGTCCCTCCCGGGAAGCTCAGTTGTTTGAGCCCAATTCCAGGTAGCTCCTCTCATGTGAGGATGCCCCTCACAAGTCATTCTAGCATATATGCTTAGATAGGAGAAGCCTGAAGAAGAGTCTTCGGGAATTCCTGAAGCTCTTGAGCCTTCGCTTCCTGGCTTAATTATCTCTCTTGCATAAATCAAATGTTTTACCTCCCTTTATAATATCTCATGTCCTGGTAAGCTTGTCTCTAAGACAGGATATATTATCACAGAATTAATTTCTACACAATATGTTTTGTGTGTCAAACTCGGGTCTTGGGCTTGACAACCACAGTAGTCATTCTGTACTCCGTTTACATCAGTGTATGTTGAGTTGTGCTTACATTAAAAACAGCACTGTCAGAATTTGTTTTAGCTTACAGAATTTGTACCATTCTTTCATCTTTCTTAATGTTTCTTTTGTGTGTTCCCCTGTTTGTGTGCATGCTCTTGTGTATGTATGCATATATGGAAGCCAATAAAAGAGCATCTAGTGCCTTAGAGCTTTAGCTATGGGAGTTTTGATGATCTGAGCTGAGGTTCTCATTATTGCAAAGCAAATACTTTTAACATCTGAGCCATCTCTCTAGCATTTGCACTATTCCTAGAGATTATTTTATTTTCATTATGAAAGACATAAAGGGCTATTTCTAAGTTAAATGCAAATAGTATATGACAAGATTGGAACCAGTACTTCTGCTAATTATCAGTTCAACTGCATGCAGTAAGCATTCATTTAATAAGCTACTTTAAAGAATCCTTACAAATTAATAAGTGCAGAGTGTGATTAATTTGATTCATTATTCTCTTCTCTGTAGGGTATATTGCTCTACTTTTGTAACCAATAAATTTTAAAAAGTTTTAATATTTTAAAATAATGCTTAACTTATTTTTTAAATAAATATATTGGAAGAGAATTGCTTTTCATATGTGGAAATAATAATTATGCTAGGTGCTCCCAATATGTATAGGTGTTTCCAAATAAAATAGAAAATACAATTTTATTCATGTGAAATATTATGATATATTCTACTGATAGTGAATTTTTTATAGATTTTTATTGGTCAATGAAATTAGAAGAGTAATAAAATTTACAGAGATGGATAAACATTATATAATATTTTTCTATGTCTTTATTAGTTAGACCCACAAGTACATATAATCAGATGTAACTATTGTTGAACCTAAGATCTTTAATGAAGTAATATCATCCCATTAAAATATCTTTTACTTGCTTTAAAAGGTTGTTAATATATCAGCCACACTACAATAAAGGTCCTAAGCTCAAGACTTGTTTTCAAACACAAAATGGATAGTATTTTCTGTTGTGTGCTTTTAACTTTGCTTAGGTACTTTTTGTCTTTATTATTGTCACATTTTTTAGTTTGCTAGTCATTTTAAATTTTATTTTTGTGTATATTTTAAGAGAGGGAGTTTGAACTTTAGCTGGAATTTAAAATAAATTTTGATTTATTGTATTAAATTGTCTTATGTAACTAAGAAAACTGTAACTAAAATATCAAAAATAAATAAAAATTCATTAATTAACTTACATTTAGTCAAGGTAATAAATATTTAGAATTCATTAAATTTTCCAGTTGGATTGCAAAACGAGCCAGAGGTATTACTCCATTAAAACATCATATTAAGATTAAACTAATTTGGCAGATTTGAGTAAAGTGCTGAATGCTTTCATTAATTGATATTATCAACTTAAAATCAGATTGAAGTAAATATTTCAATTTTATTACCATTACTAAATTTTATATTACCTCCAAAGCATATATGTTGACACAACACAGAATACATGATAAAATGTCTTCTTTTTGACTTATTACAAATTATAAAATTTGTTTTATTTTAAAATATATTGATTAATACATATTCTAGCTAATTTTTCATATTTTTACCATATGTTTGGATTACACTTCTGTTCTAAAACTTGCTTAGTCTAGTTAAGTATAAAACAACCATTTAGGTCCCATCTACCAATGTACTCAACACATAGCACATATGGGGCCCCAAGAACTAGAGTTACCCAATAACAAGTATGTGAGCAGAAAAATGTTTCTCTATGCATTAGTTATTTTTCTATTGCTTTGATGAAACTTCCTGAGCAAGACATGGTTAATTAGACTTATTCTTCCAAAGTGCTGGAGTCCACGATAACTCAGCAAAGGAATAGTGTCAGGAACACCTGACAACTCAGATACTGAATCATAAGGATAAGTCAGAGAGAAGAAACTGAAAATTGCAAAAACAACCTTTTGAACCACAAAGTTTGATCCACCTGACTTGCTTCCTCCAGCAAGGCCACTCCTCTTAATCCTTCCAAGAGAGCCACCATCAGGAGATCAGGCTTGAAATGCCTCAGATTAATGGGGAACATCTCATTCAAATTGCCACAACATACTATTACCTGTTAGTTATATATATAAGAATCCTAGTCCTAGAAATGTGTCTATTGAAGCCCCAAACATTATAGCATATTACAGTTGCTCTTGTTTTCCCTCATAACTTAACAATAATAACCTATTTCTGAAGAAACATCTTATTTGAATCATGAAACATGGAAAATTCAATCTTGTAGTCACCTGAATAGCTAGCTTCTGAAATTCAGGTGGTATGCATTCTATTTTAAACAAAAATAGTCATTAATCTTTCCCAGCTGCAAAAACTGTGAAATACAGTAGCTTTTACCTTGCAAGATCACCCAGCAGTGCAATGACACAACTGTTACTAGAGGAATCAAATATCTTCTAATTGGATTTAATACAGGGTCCACAAAAATTCAACCCATACCTAGCACGATTAGAGAGGCCAAAAACTTTGGCTAGATATGTCATAAGCCCGAGCAGAGAAACGAATGCTAGTATTTTTCCGATTAAAAAGAGTATTGAGTAACAAATTAGCACCTCTCTCAACCTTTATTATAGAAAATACTGTACTAGATGGCAATTAAGAGAGAGACACAGAACTAGTAAACTCATAAAAATAAGAGACTGTGCAATTATCAGTTATATATTTCAATAATTATATCACACCTTTACTCCTAGGATTTACGATCATTGTAGGAAAGGGGGCTGAAAAGTTGTAAGAGTCAGAAGTGGTAGATAGATTCAAAGAGTGTTTTCTGAACATAAAATGGTAGCTGCACATGTGCACTTTCACTGACTATAACAATGTACATGGAGACTGCAAAATATCTCACCAGAAAAATGTGCAGCAAATAGAGGGGATGGCAGCCACAAATTCATTCTTCTATTTGAAAAGTTATTCGGAACTGATTGTTGCTGGACTCACAAAAATTTGTTTTTATTAATTACATGGCTCCTACTGAGAATAAACCTCTTTGTGGGCAGTGTCTCCATCCTAAAGTACTTTTTGAGCACATATTGGAGTGGATGGGTTAGAGAAATAGCAGAAAAAGGAAGTTGGTTGGGTAGGGAGGTCAAGGATGATCTGGGGAAATGCATTTTGTCAAACTACAATATACAAAATTCTCAGATAATTAATAAAAGATAATATTTAGAAAAATAACCACTTGTGATTTCAAAAGAATCATTAGAGACTTGAAAATTTTGGTTATCAAAGAATGTGTTGCAAAGAAAATGTAAAAAGAAGATGTCAAAGCCAGGCAATATAATATAGCTGTATATGTTCATGTGTATGCATATGCTACACTTAATTTGCTCAAGGATATTGATATAAATTTGACAGCTAGTTCAATAAATATGGAAATATATAAATATAGACAAAATAATGGTGTAGATAACATATTCTCATTTTCCTTGATAATTTCTCTCCATCAATATTTTACTGTATTTAGTTAAGGCAATCATCAATCTATAATGCCGTCTCAGAAACTCTATCCTCAGAAGGCAATCTTCTTGTCAACTAGAAATGGTAAATATTTAATGTGTCTTAACACACACTTCCCCCTCTGATTCTTTCTTTTGAACAAAATCTGTCTCACATTTCTCACTGATATGAACTGATTACCCTAAACTTCATAACTCATTATTTTGTTTCTTAAGAAGTCATTTTGTATGAAAGTTGTATAAAGGATTTTTACTACTTGTTTGAAGTTGAATTTAGCTATATGAAATAAATATTTTTCTCTTTATATAGTAAGTTACTAATATTTGTTTTTTAGTCATATTTTTCTCTTGTGACATTTTTAAGTTCACAAATGCTGCCAGCATTCTAAATCGTATATGGGGAGCAATTTCACAGATCAAAGTTACAAAGTACTAGCTTTAGTCTTTCATTTTAGGGGAAGTTGGTTAATAAATGACTCATGATAAGGCCGAATTTATGATCAAATTTTACATTTCCAGTGAAAATATTAAAGGTAAGCTGGAGTAGGACGAAGGTAATTAATCATTCTGCTTTAAAAGTTATAAACTATTGTCTCTGTGAGTAAGGCACAAGGATTTATATATCTTGACAAGCAAAAGAAACTATACGTCTCACTACAAAATACTACATAAAGTGAATTTCAAAGGCTAAGCATCTTTTGAGACATCCCTAGAAACAAATGCTAGAAATTACCTTGCGCTGAGTACTATTTCCTTTATTATCTTGCCATTGTCTCCCAATATGGTACAGCATTGGTCAAAAGCAGCAAAATTTGGCTTCTAAGTCTCAGGGAAGAATACCCAATGTTTTACCATTAAATATGAAGTTAGCTGTGTAGTAGTCATAAGTGCTCTTCTCAAACAAGCACACTGAAAAGTCTCTGTCTCTCTTTCTGGTGCAGGAGAATTGTCTATATTCTGTCAATTATATTTTAAATAAACACTGATTTGCCAGTAGCCAGGTAGGAAGTATAGGCGGGACAACCAGACAGGAAGTAGAGATGGGACAATGAGAACTGAAGCTCCCTTCCACAGTCCTGTCCAGACACCAAAGGAGCAGGATGTGACCTGCCCCACTGAAAAAGGTACTGAGCCATGTGGCTAACACAGATAAGAATAATGGGTTGATATAAGTTATAAGAGTTAGCAAGAAGCCTGAGCTATTGGGCCAATCAGTTTATAACTTATGGAGAATGCTGTGTGATTTTTCTTTGGGACATAATGACTGCGGAAACCAGGCAGGACAGAAACCCCAACAAGCAGGCAGTCATGTTACATATTATCCCATCCAGATTGATATTTAAAATATAAGTTTATAGGCTGGATAGTTATTTCTTATACTTTTGAAAGCTTGAAAGTTACAGATCAAGATTATGGTGGATAGTGTTTAAGGAATATTTTCACTTCCTAATTCATTGAGTTTTCACATGGCAGAGAATGATAAGAGCTCCCTAGGACCTGTTTCATGATGTCCTTAATCTCTCTCAGGAATGCTCTAAAGGTAATAGATTTATGCAATTTTGATAATAAAATCCAAGATTCCCTAATTTCCACTCACTAGATGAGGTTTATAGATTTCTGGGTCTCTATTAGATTCAGTTCATGATAACACTTGACAGTTATTACAATATGTGTTCTGTATGTTCACACTTTTATTAACACACACTAAAACCCGAAATAAACATAAAAAAATTGTGGGTAAAGTTGTTGCTTGTACATCAATTATGTCTTCTCTATTACTTATATGCAATTTATTCCTATTTTAGATAAATAAAAATTGTACATATTTAAACTAATTGATTATTTGATGTTTTTTGAGAGAGAGGGAGTGAAAGAAACACGAAGTTAAATGTGTAGGGCAGTGTGGAATTTATTGAGTCGGAGGTGAGGAACAGATGGTGTAAATATATTGTGTGAAATATTTTTTAAAATAATTAGAAATTGAAAAATGCCTAATCCTTTCAAGTATTTCTGCTTTTATCATCCTGCGTTCAGGTGAGAGAAAGACATTGTCATTGAAATCTGAGCACTTATAGGATTGAAGAAATCATCAAAAATGAGAAGAAATTTTACACTAAGAATTAAGTCCATATTATTTATATAATGTACAAAACTGTATTTTCCCTCTTCCTCTACATGCACTACATCTATTCCATCCTGTAACTGTATAACTTTGGTTGTTTTTGAAGATATTTTTGAAAATAATTTTTAAAAATTTTTTCCATATTCTTTTATTTTTTTCCATTCAAGAACATTTACATTTCCTCCCCTTCTCCCAGTCCCCTCCCACTCCCCCCCTCCTCTCTCCCCCTGCTTCCTTAAAAGAGGGCATGGTGCCCTGCCCTATGGGAAGTCCAAGGCCCTCCCCCCTCCATCCCAGCCTAGGAAGGTATGCATCCAAATAGACTAGATTCCCAAAAATATAATACATGCAGAAGAGATAGGTCCTAGTGTCATTGTTCCCAGACAGTAGACCGGAACCGGAAACCTTTCCAGGCCCAACTCCAACCCAGGGGCTTCTTCAGGAGGGAACCCAGCCTAGGACTTACAGTTACAGGTCAAAGCTAGTAATTGCCTGGAGGCAAGGAACTCCAACTTGGGCAACAAATCCTGCAGGAGTGGAATTGAACAAGACTCCTAGGACAGAGAGAGCCTAGGAAACAAGCTCCACCTGGGGCAGAAGCCAGGAGCAAATCCAGCCCTGGGAGCCAACCCAGTCCTGGGACACTGATTGAGCCAACGACCTGACTCATAGCCTGCGACCTCCACCGGAACCGGAGTGGGACTGAACCAGTTACCCAGGACAAGGAGAGAACGGGCTCCACCAGGAGCAGAAGATAGGAGTCAACCCAGTCCCAGGACTCGAGCGGATCAGGATTGACCCAGCGACCAGATCCAGAGCCAGTGATCTCCACTGGAACAGGTCTAACTCCAAGCTAGGGATATCTACAAGAGGAGATCCAGACCAAGATATACAGAAACAGATCAAAGCCAGCAGCCTAGACCAAAGTAGGCTTGAGACAGCAAACTCCAAGAGAGCAGATCAAAATACGGGAACACTGAGCTACCTCCAGGAACAGGAATAACCAACGAAGTAACTCAAACTGGGACACTGACTGTACCACTAGGAAAACCATCTTAGCTTTTGATCATCTGACACATAGGAAATTATTCAACAGAATCTTAGACACCACCATCCACACCTATTAGAGGAAAAAATGAGAAGAAAAGGTAGGATCACAAGCTGCACCACAAAGAACAACACAATACCAGTGAAACCCAAAGACCCTACAAAAGTAAGCCCGGAACAACCAAGTATGGATGACCCAGAAGAAAATGATCTAAAAAATAACCACAAGTGAAAATAATTTTTATACATTGTATTCTGGTCATCCTTTCGTCTTAGCCAAGTCATCCCCAATCATCCCTATTTTCCCATGGATATAACTCTATTATCTTGCTCTTGTTCTCTTAAGAGAATAAATGAAAATACAAAAAGAAGAAAGAAATCTGAAAAAAATACAGTTTTAAAAAAGAAAGAAAATATACAAAAATGTTACACAGTTATTTCTAGGTGTGATATGTGATCTCCTGGTATAGGCTATGTTAATTAGGACTGAATTTTATTCTGCAAAATTCTCCCTCAACAAGCATGAAAGGATGATTTTTTTCTTTTGAACATCTGAAAATATTTGCTTGTCCAGTTGAAATTTTACAGGTTAACTACTAACTATGGAGCGTCTTCTGATCCTTGTCATATCTACTCTTTCAGATATGCATTTTCGTTCATTCTCATCTACAATCCTTCCCTCATTCTACATTTGAGAAGCTTAGATTCAATAACTATGTTTACCAAAATTTCTTGGAAGAATAAAGGTAACAGTAATAATATCCTCATTCTAAATCTTTCTCTGCTTCACATTTATCTCTATGCAATTGTCATTCTAGGACTACAGAACACATCAATCCAAAGCAGTGGCAAGAATAACTTAGAGGTACTCCATCTAAGGATGGAGTCATAGTGCATTGTTATTCCTAGAGCCTTTTAATTATTTTTGAAATCACCTGAGTAAAGCATGAAGGATACATACTTTACAAACAGTTTTTATCTGTTAATGTCTTCATAGTACAAACAGTTATGTTTATAATACTGATGTGAAGAATGCTACTTGTAAGGATATTAACGGTGTTTTAGTATGACCAGAAAATGAAAACAGTAAGAACAAAATAATGTATAATTGCATGTATTCTTTCTTATCTTAAATAAATAGATTAAGCAATTATTTAAGAGGCAAAAAGTACGCTGTTTTTCAGATTTCAAGACAAATTTGTAAAATGAACAGAAAATGTGCACCATAATTATTGGCTTACCATTCACATCATACATTCCTTCCTCAAAATTCAGGTGAATCTCTACAGCATGTTGTTTCTCTTCCTTAAACAAGAACATTTAACTTCTCATATGAAAGAGTTCTACAATCTCTACTCATTAATGCTACCTGCTGAGCTTTGGAAACATTAAATCTGTGTTCCCTGAGATTTTTTTTTTTACTTAACAATATGGTGTACAGATGACAGTACCAGTGTAGTAATGGAGCTTAAAAATCCAAGAAAGAACAAGGTCTGATTGTAAAGGTTCCTAATTCTATCATTTGAAAGACCAAGGCATGCACGCAGATTTCTTTGAATGTGTTGCAAAACTGATACACATAGCGAGCTCTGGGGCAGCCAGGGCTAAATAGTGAGAACCACTTGAAAAGTGACTTTGTAGTTTGCAAAATGCCAGAGAATATCTTCCTCTGACTATAATTGTAAAACACCTGTGTACTCCATAAAAGATAGATGCTAAATGAGAACTGTAAAAATATAAACAAAGCGAACTGTTTGAGAGCTCAAAATGTAAGGAAGGTATAGCATACAAACAAACTTTTTGTCAACCCATCAAAAATCAGAAAGCTCCCCAAACTGAGAACCAACAAAACAGAGCATTCCACAGACAAAATGAAAACCACCAGGAAACACTACACAGGCTCTACATTCCACCCAGGACAAATTAGCAAGACTGAAGGGGAGTACAAATAATTATTCACACACAAAAAAGAAAATCTGCTTTTTCTTCCATAACTGAGATCCATTTGCTCTGAAGTGAACCTGACCTAAAAGACACAACCAGAATAAGGCACAGATCTTAAGAATTACTTAATTTACAAAACTTTTGGTTTATGGTTAGTTGAGACTCAGCATCTACCCCGTTATACCAACACTGAACATGGGCACTAGTAGGAGGATACTGTCAGCCTCTTCTACTTGAAAATGACGCGTGAGAACCTGATAACCTTCTACACACAAAGATAACATCACAGGAAATGTTCTAGCTGTGAAGCTGCTATTGGAACCACATTTCATAAAAGATGACCAAGACCAAGACTGTACTAACGCAAGCAGTGAATAACCACAAAAGACAGATTTAATATAGCATCAAAACCTCTGAATATATACAATGTATACCACAGCTCCTTCTGCCATTAAAAGATGAGAATAGTAAAATCAGTTCAATTGTCATAAATTTAGCTACATAAATAATGCCACAGTGAAACATTATCTCACTCCAATAGAAATGACTGCTTTCAAAAAGATAAAACAATATTTTATGAGGCCATGCCGAAGAAGATTCTCTTTTCTTTTTATACAAGTCTGAGGTTTTATAGCCATTATGGAAGAAAAGAAAACATTTTTGAGCTCCCTGAAAAGAATGACAATAGGATTACAGGATCATTAAACAATACTACTTCTAAAAATATATACAAAGAAGATAAAATCACTGTACAAAACAGACATACATATTTTCACATTGATTAGAACTTCACTTGCAGTAGGTATAAAATAGAAACAACCTGAGATTATCACTTCGTAAACAAAGGAAATATGCTCTATGTGTGCATCTATATATAATATATCTGTATTCATGTGTGTAAACACACACTCACACACTGGGATGCTGTTGAAAACTAAAAATAAACTAAGCCTAACACCCATGAGTTTGAGAAAGGAAGTAGAGATCAGAGTGTTAGGAAAGCTAAATTCCTTAGAGAGATAACTATTATATAATCTTTTCATGACTGGAATATTAAAAAAAATGATATCATAGAAGTTGAGTGCAATATTGGGACCAGAGACTGTGGAGGATAGTTAAGATGGAGAGAGCAAAGTATGATCAATTGATCAATGGTTACCAAATTATAATTACATAGTGATAAATACTTTGGTTTGCTAATCACAGTGGAATGGCTGCATAAATAATTTATTATTACTTTCTGAAAATCCAGAAGGATTATAAATTCTTCAGTGGAGAGAATAATAAAGAATTTTGAAAATCTGATGAAAAAATCACACATACACAAATGCGTATCCAAATGTCATACATCTCTCCATTGATACATATAGCTGCTGTGCTTACCAAATGCTGTAAAGATGTAATTAATAAAAAGTAAAATCCAGGTAAGTATACTGACTATGATAACAATTCAAGTCTTTAGACATCTATGGGAACAGGTCAATGTTCAATATGATTAAGCCTTTATAACCAACAAATTTTAGAAAGCTGTAATTGCATAGTTCTCAAAAACTAAGTCTTAACGTTCAAATGGTCTTTGAGAGCATTTTTGCAGAATGAATAATGAAGATTTTAAATTTTTTTATAGCTTCTTCCTGAAAATAGGAATAGATGGAAAAATTCGCTACTAATTTTTTGGATACATTATTGCATCCCTTTCTCAAGTGGATATAGAAAGAAGCATATTAATTTACTGAAAGGGTCTCCTAGACACCCCCCCCAAAACACCATTCATATTTTGTTATACATCCTCCTCACTGAACAATACAAGCATATGATGATGTGTAGTATTCCAGCCTGGTTCATCATACAAAGAAAATAGATGTATTGCTTGCTAGGTTTACATTTTCAATCTCTATCAAAAATAAGAATAACTGTACTCACACAAAGTTTCATCAAATTATGTCAAATTGTCACATTTAATATTAAATATTGGCATCATATCTGCAAATCCTAAGGACTAATTGAGAACCGGAATTTTTGAATGAAAGCTTAAATTTAGAGGATGATTTATTTTACAAATTAAGATT
>PVIU01028018.1:0-19540 GCA_004026605.1 Ondatra zibethicus | reverse complement strand
GGAGGGCCTTGGACTTTCCACAGGGCGGGGTGCATGACACTCCCTTACGGTTGGAGGGGTGGGGAGAGAGTCTGTGGAGGGAGATGGAGGGGACTAGGAGGAGGGGAGGGAGTGGGAATTTGGATTGGTATTTTTCTTAAGTAATAATAAAAAAGAAAGAAAGAAAAGAAAAACAAAATGGAGAAAGCTCACATTAGTGACTTAACAGCACACCTGAAAGCTCTAGAACAAAAAGAAGCAGACTCACCCAGGAGGAGTAGAAGACTGGAAATAAACTGAGGGCTGAAATCAACAAAATACAAAGAAAACAATATAAAAAGTCACTGAAACAAAAATAAGGAACCATACTGTTAACTGTTTTCCTAAGTAAACATTTTTAAAGCATATTAAGGTCATGGGCCGTAGAATTGGCAAGAATGCTCAGTGAGTAAAGAGGCTTGCCTCCAAATCTGATGACCTGAATTAGATCGCTGGGTCCCACATAGTAGAATGCAAAACCAACTTCAATCCGTTGTCTTCTCCTCTGCACTTGCCAGGGAGACTCTCCTACCAAAAAAAAAAAAAAGTAAATACAGATGTAATCATTTTTTTAAAGCTGTAAAGTTGATTTTAACCCAGTTAAACAGATGCAATTTAATAAATATAATGTAGGACACAGAGTTGAGCAGAGAAATTGCATGGTCATCTCAGTACTAAACAAAGGCCTTTAGCAAAATTCAACATCCCTTCTGATGCTGGAAATAGAAGGCACATATCTCGACAAAATAAAGACTGCGAAACCTGTAGACAACGTGAGACTGATAGGAAAATTCTAAACATGTCTTTTTAGGTGAGTGAGGCGGCTCAGATGATCAAAGCACCTGCTGCTAGTTCCCAACCAGAGTTGAACCCCTGGAATGCACAGTGGGAGGAGGGGACTGACTTGGGCCTCACTGTCTTTCAGCTATTACTGAATTTACAATTTTCTGCGTACAAACACTTTTCCTGCATGTATGTCTGTGAAGCACATGTGAGAAGAGGGTACTGGATCCCCTGAAACTGTAGTTAAGAATGGTTGTTAAGCTGCCACGAGATGAGAATCCAAGTCCTCTGCAAGAAAGCTCTTGAGTGCTGAACCATCTCTCCAGTCTCTATTACAGAATGTAAAAATATAACAGAAAACCTGTTCAAAAAGAACACTTAGTGTGTTCCTGGTTGTTGTGGACATTCAAGAAAACAAGCAAAAATCATCAGAACTTTTCTCCAAAGCAGGGAGTGCTACAAGTGGGAAGGACAAACGACCGAACAAGCCAGCCTATGACCGTTCTTTCAGTACATCAACGTATGGTGAGGCTTCCTTATAAATAATGAAGTCTGTGCCCACAGAGAAGTGCAAGGCACAGAGGCTCCTTCGTGCACAGGGTAAAAGTGAATGCAGTGACTCGTAGCTGCTCAGAGTGCAAAGATTGAAGAGTGCTCAGCCCTAAGCAGGACAACGGCCCCTATCCCCACCCGAAGGTCGGGGGAATACTGAAAAGGAGAGCACAGAAAACAAAGGCTGTGAAAGGGGAGAGTGTCATACATGCCCTGCCATCCGGCTGTGGCATTGCCACTGTAACCATGAACATACAGCAGCTGTGCAGACATGCACAAGCTTGGGACAGAGGGAGTGTCCGTGAGGACCCATTCTTTCGGGAGGAAGTAATGAGTTGTTAATTGTCGACCACAGCAACTCTCTTTTTTTTCTTATAAAGGAAAGCGTTTAATTTGGACTGGTTCAGAGGTTTAGTCCATTATCATCATGGTAGAAAGCATGGCAGTGTGCAGGCAGACGTGGTGCTGAAGGAGGAACTGAGAGTTCTTACATCTTGATCCACAGACAGCAGAAAGAGACAGAGCCGATACTCCCAGTGACACACTTTCTCCACCAAGGCCACACCTCCTAACAGTGCCACTCCATATGAGGTTATAGAGACATTTTCATTCAAACCACTGCAGTTCCCATGTCAGTTTTACTTCCGATCTCTTCTATTTGAACTTTCTTCAAATGTTTTTTCATTAATCTATTTATTTTACATCCCCATTCCCCCTTCCACCCCATTCCCCTCCTCTTCCATCTCCATCCAGGAAAGGACACATCTCTGAGTGTCAATAAAATGTGACATATCTTCAAGCTTCAGTAAGACTATTTAACAGTTAACAGTTGCCAAAGAAGATGCTTTTTCTTCACTGGTATTGTTAGATCAGACTGGGATGGGATGGCAAAAACTCCCACCTCCAGGAATAGCCTGCCCTTTAATGAGAACAATGAAGAGCAACAAACTCTCCATAGGAATGGAGGCTGCTCACTGTGGTTCAAGGCTTGAGATTTTGAAGGGTTTGCAGGGGGAGGTGGCCATCAGGGTACAGTCGGTGGAAATGTTACTGGTCTTAGTTCTGCCTCCACAGTTTCAGTTAATGACCACCTGTACCAACAGGTGATCTTGATCACTCTGGGTTTCAGATAGAAACAGCTACACAAGCAGGTATCCTTAAATATAGGAAGCTTCTGCATCAGAATTTGCCAGTGGAGACATTTTTACCCTTTAGGTATAACCCTTGTCCATGTGCCTGTAAACAACGCCCCCACATTCACACTCCTGTAAGCAGCCCCAGTTAAACTCACTGTTTGACCAAACTAGATGAGCAGAATCTCTTCTTCTCACTCTATCTCTGATAAATAGCCATTTTTCCCAGGTGAGGTTCATACACGAGGTTCCCCCTGCCTTCCCCCAACCCATCTCAACCCACTACAACCCTGCATTGTGAAGTAAGGGCAGACATAGTGATGTCACAGGCCACCACCATTTTAGCCTCTCTTTCTCTCTTTCTGGCCACCCTGGGGCTTGATTAGTCTTTTCCATGGGCACCTCAAAGAGAAGAGGTTCACCTTGTCATCAAACAGCCTCATCAGGCCACCTACAGCCATGAATATCAGTGGGCACCCAATGCCCCAGCCCTCTCCAGAGACTTCTAGGCCTCTTGCCCTGAACACCAGCACACTCCTGGTGAACAAGAGTCTACAGCAAGATTCCCTCAACATGGTTGGTGTCAGACTCCCACCAAAGACAGGTGCTGTGGTTATTGACATGGGCTCAGGCACCTGTAAGGTGGGCTTTGCAGGACATTCCCATCCCACCTACACCGTGGCCACCATCCTGGGTTGCCAGCCCAAGAAACAGGCTACCAAGGGCCGGTCAGAGCTGGAAACTTTTATTGGGGAGGCAGCCCGCTCCCGCCCAGAGCTGAGGTTGGTGAAACCTATTCGCAACGGCATTGTGGTGGACTGGGAAGCCGCCGGACTAATCTGGCGACACGTCCTGGAACATGATCTCAGAGTGGCCACCCAGGACCACCCTCTATTGTTCTCAGATCCACCTTTCAGCCCTGTCACCAACCGTGAGAAGCTAGTAGAAGTGGTCTTTGAGTCTCTGCATTCCCCAGCCATATATGTGGCATCTCAATCTGTGTTGTCCGTCTACGCCCACGGGCGTGTTAATGGACTTGTTGTGGACACTGGCCATGAAGTCAGCTATACAGTGCCGGTTGTTCAGGGATACAACCTACCCCATGCCATCCAACGCTTGGACCTGGCCGGCAACCATCTTACAGCCTTCCTAGCAGAGATGCTTCTGGGTTCTGGCTTCTCACTGAGACAGGAAGACCTGGACTTGGTGGAGAACATCAAACATCACTACTGTTATTTGGCCTCAGATTTCCAAAAGGAGCAGGCTCGTCTGGACCAGGAGTGCAAGCAGACCCTGAAGCTGCCGGATGGACGGACTGTCACTCTGGGAAAGGAGTTATTCCAGTGCCCAGAGCTCCTATTCCATCCCCCAGAGACACCAGGACTGTCGCCCATGGGCCTCCCAGCCATGGCTGGGCAGAGCCTCATCAAGGTGCCTCAGGAGCTACGGTCCCACGTGGCCCAGAATGTGCTCCTGTGTGGGGGCTCCTCACTCTTCACTGGCCTGGAGGGTCGCTTCAGGTCAGAGCTCCTGCAGTCTCTGCCACCTGAGGACCACGTGGTGGTGATGGCACAGCCCAACAGGAACCTCTCAGTGTGGATTGGAGGCTCCATTCTGGCATCGTTGCATGCTTTCCAGTCCTGCTGGGTCCTGCGGGAACAATATGAAGAAAGGGGACCTCACGTCGTATACCAAAAATGTTATTAACAGGGTCAAGGTGGAAAGGGCTTAGTAAGTAAAGATTTCTTGCCAAGCAAACTCAGTCCTGTTGCCTTCCAGCTCCCAAGCTCTAAGGGCACCCACATGATGCATGCTGTCATTAAGTCACTGCCTACAACCTCCAACTTAGCCCTCAACCCCTGCCCTCCATCTCCAACCCCTCATGCCCCAACATCCCTGACAGGAAACTACCCTAAAATATCCATGACCATCCTTCTGAGAGACCCTAATTCTAGTCCCTTAAATATACTTCTCTCATAACAAACCCTAAAACAACACCGTCTTTTAGTCCTGTCAACCCACATTCCAGGGAGCTGCAGCCTGTCCATCTGACATCCTCGGGTTGGAGAAAGCACACAGACACATCTAAACATTACCAAGACACCCTAGAATCACACACACACACACACACACACCTCCCCAAATCTCCATGGACTCATAAGGGGCCATAGGTCATTCCCCTTGATATATTTCCTCAACCCCTCCAAACCATTCCCCCAAAGGTCTTCACAAGATGTCTACATACCACACCCCAGAATTCTTCCAAGAATACTCCAACTCTACTCACCCTCCATGACTACACCATTATTTGTACATGTATACAATGTGTCTTCATATCCACTCCTCCCAGGTCCCCTCCAATGTCTCCCAGAGCCCTCCACCACATCCTCCTTCCAACCTCATAACACCTTTTCATAGACCATTGAGTCCACTGAGTCAATGCTGGCCAAGTCTGCACGAGTGTAGAACTATCCACTGTCGTGTAGGCATCCTAGCAGAGAACACTTTCCTGAAAAAAACTCATTCTCTCTATATAAGGCTCCTCAACTTAGGGGTGGGGCTGCATGAGCCCCCTCTTCCATCTATTCTGGAATGTTGAATGGCTTTATATTGCATAGGTCTTGTGTAGACAACCACAGCTGCTGTGAGCTCATAAATGCAATGACTCTGATATGTCGGTCTGTGCACTCTGACCATCTGCAGGGTCTCTGTATTGCTTGCCATTCACTGCAAAGCAAATCTCTGATGAGGGACTAAAGTTGCACTGGATAGGAAGGGTGTCAGGAGTGTGGGCCACTCACTCTTAGCTAACCACACCCCTTTGTTCTCTCCAGACTCCACAGATGAATAGTAAATTTCTATCCACCACGCTCAAGATCTCCCTTAAATGACCTACGTAGTAAAGGATCTCCTGGAACTCCCCCTTTCCACCATGATGTAACTCTCCAGACCTTGCCCTCACAGTCCTGTAATCAGAGTGTCTCACAGCTCATCTCCGTCAACACCCCCGAAGGACACCAAGACCCCAGATCTTAGGGTGGTCCCTACTGCTCAAAGATGACGTAATTGTTTCCACCAGGAACAGTCCCATATGGCCACCTTACAAGGATGCTTTCAGACTCTCTTCCTCCCCCATCACATCCTCCCAGAAAGACTCTGAACCCCCAGATTTGGGTCACAATACATATACACTTGAGGGGCATCCTTTGCTGAACCTATTCTGTGTTATATCTCCCAACCGCTGCCCCATGGCCTGTCTCCAAAGTCACTCTTCCAGGGTCTTCCCATGTTGAACCCACAGAACACCCTTCTCGGGAACTTATACATGTTTTCTGGAACTCACCACATGACCAATTCCCAGTTGCCCCATTATTAGCCCAGACTAGGATATCAATGGGTAACATGGTCCTCAAGAGCAATCCATTAAACTATAACCCTCAGGCAGATGTTCCAGCTGGGAAACACCTGGACAAGGACTCCCTTCACCTGTCCGTATACATGTCTCTGAAGGCCAGTTGTCCTAGCAATTCCCAGCCCTATTTCCTTTCATTCATTCAAAGCTGAACACCATGACTTTAGACTGATGCTCAGTCTGTGACTTCAACACAGCCTCACGGAATTTCTCTGCCTGGGACCCTGAGGCCTCTCCAGCCCAGCTGTGTTCTTGCTGAGCCTTGCAGTAGGAACCCAGTTCGTCCCCAGAAGCACCTGGAGTCCACTCTGGAGGTAGGACCTTGCACACCCAGTCCTCCAGTAGAGACTAAGGGACATCAAGACCCAACCAGAAACAGGGGACGTGAGTGTCCAGTTTGTTTTTACAATAAACAGATTTCGCTGGAGAATATTCAAGTCTATTCCAGGCCTTCATAACCCTCAGCTCGAAGTATCATTCTCTCATGCATGTCTATGTGTCTGCCGACATCCCTAACAGCTTTTGTCTTGTGCTGTGGTTACATGTGTGTGCACGCATGTGTGGTGTACATGCACATGTGTATGCAGGAACTGGAGGAGACGGTTGGATGTCCTACTCTGTCATTCTCTGCTTTGTCCTCACTGAACCTGGAGCTAGGCTGGCAGCGATCCCATCCACACCCCCAGCACTGGGCTTAGAGACCTAACTTTTTACATGAATCCTGGGAATTTTTTATTTTGTTTTTCTTTTTCTTTCTATTATCTAGATAGAGTTTTTCTGTGTAGCCCTGACTGTCCTGGAACTCAGGTATCTGCCTGCTTCTGCCTCCTGAATGTTGGGATTAAAGTCATATGCTACCATGCCCAACTATGCTGAGAGTTTAACTCAGTCGCTACATTTATACAGCAAGAATTTACAGAAAGCATTCTTACTCCCAGCTGCGGTGCTGTTTTTAAAATGGGGTCTCATATTCTCCAAAGTACTCTACACATCCTACACAGCACACAAACTACAACAACATTCACACACATAACACTCAACACTCACACACACATCACATACATCACACACGTGTACACATATTGTGCACAGCACATTCACACACACACGTCTTTTCTGTTCTCTAACTCGCCTAGAATAATCCTATTTCCATGTGCATTGATGGTTTGCCTGCATGTATGCTTGTGTGAGAATTTTGGGTCCCAAAGAACTGTTGTTACAGACCACTGTAAGCCACCGTGTGGTTGCTGGGAATTGAATCCACGACCTCTGGAACAGCAGCCAGTGCTTCAAACTCTGCAGACCCCGAACACCACACTGGTAGTTTTCCCAGAATATAAATATGCATATTTGTGGAGCAGTCTAACTTGGCCCACAAATCTGCCGTCAGAAAACAGGTGCACAGAACACTAAATATTTGTCTTTATGAGTCTAGGTTACCTCACTTAATATCTTTTCTAGCTCTACCCATTTTTCTAGAAATTTCACGATTTTATTTCTATGGCTGAATAAAAGACTACAAACAGGTAAAGAGGGAGCCAGGTGGGTCAGGGAATCAACTGGAACTTAGCATGAAGCGGCCTTCAGGAGATCTGCTCCTGTGTATGCTGCTTTTTCCTTCTTTCCCCTTTTCCCCTTTTATTAAAAATAGATTCTTTTTTCATACAGTTTAACCTGATTACAGTTTCTCCTCCCTCGGCTCCTCACAGTTCCTCCCCACCTCCACTCCATCCAAACCCACTCCCTTTCTGTCTCCCATTAGAAAAGAACAAGTTTCCAGGAGGGAACAACAAAACATAATGAAGTAAAATATAATAAGCTAAAACAGGTATGCTAATTTTTCAATGAGAACAAAATGTCATTAATTTTTAAGAAGAAAAAAGGAGGGAGGGAGGGAAGGAGAGAGGGAGGAATGGAAGGGGGGATGGAGGGAAGATGGGAAGATGAGAGAGAAGACGGCAGGACCAGGTTAATTGTTTCTCATTCTCAGCTAAGGATTGAGGCTTACCCTAAATCGGCCAGGTTACCAAGCAGAGAGCAGGCACTATTTTGCTCTTCCCACCAGGGGGCAGCACCTTCAAGTTCAAAAAGACCATGGTAACTGCCTTTAACACTGGTTCTCAACCATCCTAAAGCTGTGACCTTTTAATACAGTTCCTTATGTAGTGGTGACCCCCAACCATAAAAATATTTCCATTACTACTCCATAACTGTAATTTTCTACTGTTATGAATCGTAATGTAAATATCTGTGTTTTCCAATTAACTCAAGCAACCCCTGTGAAAAGGTCGTTTGAGCGTCCCAACCCATGGTTTGAAAGCAGCTGCTTTTGCACAACAGGATCAAAGGCAAGAGCAGTGACATCAGGAGAAAATTCTTCCAAATGAGAAGAGAGTAGATAGTGAGAAAAGTGGGAACTCTGGGAAAGGGGAGAGGGGAGATGGGGAGGAAGAGGGAGGCTGAGAAGGGGGACACGGAGGGAGACAGAATGAAAACCAAACTGAAGTTGGGGGAGGATCGTGCTGGGTACAGAAAGAAAGGGAGGGGGCAGGAGTGGAATGGGGTATGGATTCCATCAAAACTATATGTGTGTCTGAAGTTATCAAACAATAAAAAGAAAATAGGCTGTCTCAGATGCCACAGGAAGTGGGGAGTGTCCAGAAAACCCGCCTTCTCCCAGTCTACTAGGACACCCACAGACCCTCCTTCAAACCAGTGAGACTTCCCCCAACTCTAATAATTCTCTGGGTCAGAACATTCATCTACAACCCTCCAGAGACGGAGCATTCCCATTTACATACTCCCAATGACAAACGCTATTAGAACTCTGACCCCTCATGTGAATCCTTAGGCTCCACACAGCACCAGGACCTAAGCCAGTTTATCCAGAAAACTCTCACAGCTGCCTACATACACACACACAACACACACACACACACACACACACACACACACACACATGCTAGAGCCCAGATTTCCCAGCTCCCTCAAATTCTGGTTAAAGTCATTCGCAAACATGCATTCATCACACACGGTGATCTAAGGAAAATCAAGTCAAGACAAGGGGTCTCTGCCTTCCAAGTCCTTGTGACAGGGACTCTGCTTTAGGCTTAGTTTCTCCAACTTCCAGTTAGCCTAGCATCTGTCCCTTTCACAGATCCCCAAGTCTTTTCTTTCTGAAGGCCCCAGAATCCATCCTCTCTCTCTCCAGCCTTCTGATCTCAGCCCAGCCCCTTGTCTTGTAGGAACCTTCAAGAGTGTGTGTGTCTGTGTTTCTGTGTGTGTGATATATGAATGTGTAGGTGTGGGGGTGTACACTCTTGTAAACTTGTGTGCAGAGGCCAGAGACCACTCTTTGACTTCTTCCCTTGAGATGTGGTCTCTTGCTGAATCTGAACCTTGTAATTTGTGCTAAGCTGGCTAAGTCAGTGAGCTCCCAGGACCTGCCCATCCCCTGACTCCCAGTGCTGGGTTACAGGCACTCACCACCACCCGCAGCTGTTACATGGGGACTGGGGATTCAAAAGCAGTCTGTCATGCTAGCATAGTAAGCAAGCACTCTTACCCACTGAGCCACCTTCTCAGCCCTTGAACCTTCTCTTAGGACCCTGCTCACTACATGGGAGACCATTGCAAAGCACTTAAAAATCCTAAGTCAGACCTATTGTTCCTGCTCAGAACTTCCTGGTGACATTTGATAACATGCAAACCAAGTTCTGCCCATCTTTCTACACCTCTCTTTGACTGTTCTTCCAAACCCCCTCTACTAAGTCATGCTTGCACTTTTTCTTCTGGTATATAGGGTGCATGCACCCCTCCAATTCATCTTGGAATCTTCACCCTAAGAACCTTTGAAGGTGACCTTTTGGAACAGAGGAAATATGGTTAAAGGAGTGCACCAGGGTGTGCCCTAGTTCAATCTGACAGTTGGCGACCTAGGAAGAGATTAGGCTGCGTGTCACGGTGTAGTTCAGGATGGATGGAGGCAGGAGGACCAGAGTGCAAAGTCATCCTTGCCTGCATAGCCTAAGGCTAGCCTGGGCCCAAAGGAGGAAGGGGTGAGCGAGAGATGACTCTGTTAGTAGAAACTTGCCTCACAATAATGAGGACCTGAGTTTGGATCCCCAGTGCCCAGGGAGAGAGAGAGATAAGGGAGTGGGAGAGGGGGAGAGAGAGAGAGAGAGAGAGGAGTGGAGTTGCATATAATGGCACGTCCCTGTAATCTCAGCAATATTCAGATAGAAGGCAGAACAGGTGGATCGCTGGAAGTTCCTAATCTATGTGGCAAAGTTCCAGGTCAATAGGAGACCTTGTCTCAAACAGAAAACACAGAAGGTGTGTAAGGACCAACCCTTAAGGGTTTCCTCTAGCCTCCACACGAGTACTTACAGTTCCTATGAGCACCCACACATACAGACAGAGACTCGCTAAAATTAACGAGGAAATAAGTTCTGGGGAGATAGTTCATTGGTTAAAACTGCTTGCTGTTCTTCCAGAGGATCCAAGTGTGTTTCCCAGTACCCACATCGGTGTACACAACTGTCTAAAATTCCAGCTCCAGGGAGTCTGACACCATTTTCTGGCCTCTTAGGAACCCACACATCTGTGCACGTGCATGCACTTAAAAATCAAATCTATTTGAAAAGTTGTACAGGCTGTGTATCACAGCATTTAAGTCTTTTTAGTTTCTCTTGGTATTACTGACGCATGAAACCTGAAGCGAAAGGGTAGACTTCACAGAAGGACATTGCATCCTTTTCTAGGAAAAAGGTCATGGGTTTCTGGTGGACTTAGAAACTTGGTTTCTTTTGCTGTAGCTACGATAAAACGCTCTGACAAAAGCAACTTAGGGAAGAAGGGATTTGTTTTTGCTGCCAGGTAAGGTACTTGAAGCAGCTGGTCACATCATCACAATCAGGAAACTGGATGTGCACAAGCTGCTGCTTAGCTCCCTTTCTCCACTGTCCACAGCCCAGCTCCCCTGCCGAGAATGGTCCTGCCAGTGTCAATAAAGTCAAGATCCTCCCCTACAGGCATGCACAGAAGCCCTTCTCCCAGGTGATTCTAGGTTCTGTCAAGTTGAGGATTAGCACTGGCTGTTGCAGGATGGTTGTATCCTATCAGGTGAACATGTCGCTACATAATATCCTTGATTTGGAGATTAAGCATGGCTTAAGGAGATACATCTAAGGGTCAACTTGACAAGGGTGGATTGTGCCAGTGAGCTCCATGTATCACACTGGCTGGTTCATGCTACCCAGATGTTGGGTCAAATACTAGATGTTTCTGTGGAGATATTTTTAAGTAGAAGTAAGCTTCACGTCAATAATGTGAGCAATGTAGATGGTCATCCATAACAGGGCACGCCTCATCTTAATAAAAGAGTCTCAGATGCAGGCAGCACTCCCTGCTTCTTTGCAATATCCTTAGTAAAGTATTCTGGGAAGAGGAAGTGGAGGTGGATGGGAAGAGGAGAAAGAGGAAGGAAAGAAGGAAAAGAATAGGAAAGGAAGAGGCGGGAAAGGATCTTGAAGCACATTTAATAAAAAAAACTCAGAGAGAGAAATTGGGGTTCATCCTAAAGACCTGAAAAGCAAAGCAGTCAGCCACTGGCTCTTACCTCGACCTCAGTCCAAAATTGCAATCCTGCCTCAGGAGTCTTATTCTGTCTCCTCCCATTTTATAATCCTCTCTAGGGCTGGGATTAAAGGCTTGCACCACCGTGATTAAAAGCATGCACCGCCTAGTCTCTATGGCAACTAGTGTGGCTACTGGGATTAAAGGTGTGTGTTATCATTACCTGGTCTGTACTGCTGACCAGTGGGGCTGTTTTACTCTCAGATCTTCAGGCAAGCTTTATTTATTAAAATACAACTGAAATGCCTTTATAGGATCTATCTTACACCTGAAGAAACTATATCTCCCTCCTCTTCCTCCTCCTCTTCCTCCTCCTCCTCCTTCTCCTCCTCCTCCTCTTGCTGCAGCCATCAGCTACCTATAAACCTTCATGGAGGGTCAGGCCTTCATGAGCTCCTCCCACCTCTGTGACTGAATGCCAAGCTGAATCTTTTGCAGGTCTTATGCTGCAGATAATCAAAGATGCCAAGTTGAGTGTGGCACCCACATTGTGCCTGGAAGACAGTGTCTACTCCTTCATTCTGCTTTTACATTCTTTCGGGCCCCAAGATGTTCTCTGAACCTTGGGGAAGGCGGGACAATATATTGTCCCATTTAAGGACTCAGCATTCACTTATTGTCAGCACTTGGGCTGTTTACGAGTCTCTGCAGTGACCGCTGCAAAAGGAAGTTTCTCTGAGCAAAGCTGACAGCAGCACTGAGCTATACTGTGAGCCTCGCCGATCCCTGGCTTCTCCCACAACCCTGGGGGGTAGTAGGACAGTTGCCACATCAGTTCTACGCAGAGAGAAACGGAAGGCCAAAAGTCGAATGAAAGCGAGCAGGAGCCTCTCCTCTCGGTGTGGGGTCCTAAGCCTCCATCAGAGTCCCTGGCCTTCCTCTCTCCTCCTCAGGCCTCTGATGAGAATGACAGCCAGGACGCCTGGGTGGGATGGGAGTAGGACAAACCACTGAAAGGGAGTCCTCAGAAGGCACAGTGTGCTTGCAATGGGTCATGAGGACCCTAGGAACAGGGCAGTGGTCCTTCCCGTCCCTCCTATTTCATACCCCACAGAGGCTTCAAGCACAAACATGTCCTGCCCACCCTTCCACTCTGTGGTCTGGAGCTCACTGACAAATTTAACTGGTGATCTCCAATCCGAGGAGACCCTGTCTCAAAAATAAACATGATACCAGAGACACAGTTCAGCAGGTAGAGATGCTTGCTACACAAGCCTGTGACCTGAGTTCAGTTCCCAGGCCCCAGTTAAGGTGAAAGGAGAGAACTGACCCCACAGTATGCCCTCCTGACCTCTACACATGTGCCATGGCATGATTGCTGCCCCATAATTGTAATAATGATTTTAATAATAATAATAATGTATTACTATTATCATCCAATGGAATTATACTGTAAACAAAAGACCCTAGGAATTATCCACTGGCCTCCACACCCACATACACAACAGCACACACTTGCAATTTTTTAAAAATAAAACCAAAGAAAACTTTTTTGCGGGCAGTGGTGGTATACAGCTTTAATCCCAGCACTCAGGAGGCAGGAGCAGGCAGATCTCCGAATCTGAGGCCAGCATGATCTACAGAGCAAGTTGCAGGACAGCTAGAGCTACCCAAAGAAACCTTGTCTCAAATAAATAAATAAATAGAAATTGAAGCCAGCCTCATAGGAAGAATTCATGCATAGTACTGTAAACCTGGTCAAAAGCCCATGACTGTGAAGTGATCAGACCCAAGGGGAATCTCCTGCTGCTGCTCTGTTAGGTGGGCACGGTGCCCAGTGGCCTTCCGAGGGCCACAGACTCGTGCCGTTCTCAGTCTGCGCCAGAGAAGCTTCACTCTGCAGTGTGAAATGGTCAATGCAAAGCTTTAGAACTGATCACAGCCCTGAGAAATAGTGACTGTTGAGTGCTAAGCCCTAGCTGGGACACCAACATCACCCCTCCAAAGACCTGGAACCTGTGCAAAGAGAAGAGACTCCATCTCAGAGCTGGAGGGTAGAGAAGAGTGCCGCGGAATGTCTGCACTCATGAGCTCACAGCAGCTAATGTTATCTGCAGGAGACTGGGCCCATCAGCATCCCACTGGACAGGGAAGGGGCTTGCCAGACCCCACTTCTTCCTGAGGATCTGCTGGCAGTTAACTGCTGTTGGAGGGATGGAGAGCGCTCTTCTTCAGTGGCATAGCCACTGGCTAGTTGCCCCCATTCCTGTAAATAACCTTCATTAATGCTAGTGCAAGCAACCATAATTAGACTCCATGTACCACAGAAAAACAAAGGTGAGAAAGTAGGACACGAATTTGTTGAGAAGCAAAGGTTCTGTGGACATGGGAGGGGATAATGGAATGGGAGGATGAAAGTGAGAAAAATAGATGGTGTACGCATATGGACCCACCAAAAGATGGGAGAATGAATGAATGAGGCTATTCGCAAATGGACCGTTTCTGAGAACAAGGCATTAGAGACAACTTCTAAACATTGAGAAACAGTCAAAGACTAGGGAAAGACACGCAAAGGGAACATCAAGTGGGAAGACCAGAAGCAGAAAAGGACTTTGATGTCAGTGTGCTGGTGAGGGCCCATTGCAGCCACGCAGGACTTGGATGTCGGTGTACTGATCAGGGACCATTGCAGCCACACGGGATGAGGCAGGGCTGCAGAAGAGCCTCTGTCTCCCCAGCTGTTCGTGAGAATCACAAATGCTGAGGTAGGGTCGGGGAGACAGCCCTGTCAGAGTGCTTGCTGCCCACACATGCCTGTAACCCCAGCACAGTCATGGGCCGAAACAGGAAGACAGCTTTATGGCTGCTAGCCTCGCTGTAGCTTTGGTGAGAGTTCCTGTGCCAATAAGGTGGAAAGTCATAGAGGACACTGCTGAGACTTCCTTTGGCCTCAATGTGCATGCACAGGGATACATACCTGTACATACAAGGGCACACACACCACAAATAGAATGTCCAGGGGAAAGCATTGGATTAGATCAGAGAACCAGGCAATAAGCCCACTTGCCATGGTGACAGACCATCAAAAAGTCATTAATTCCAGAGCATGTTTAAGCCTCCACATCCTTCAACACCTCCCCCCAGTCTTGCGTAGGCCCTATCCTCAGCATCACTAGCTAGAGTCATGGTACCTCGTATTTTGAGCTCTTCCTGTTTACCTGAGCCTGCCAGATTTTCTCTGGGGCTATTTCTGACCACTTCCTCACTGATGAGACTCCTCCAACCTCAGCCAGTGCTTTAACCTTCCAACATCTCCCACAAGCATCTGATACCTGTCCCTTCTACTCTTGTCAAAAATGCTTACTTACTGTAAGAAAAGTGATAAAAGAAAAGGCTGGAAAAAGAAAAAAACAGCTCAGGAAGTAAATTAAATGTTTACGTTTCCCAGGGGCAAGTTGAATAGTGGAATCTTACAGCTCTGAGTTCAGTTAACAGAATACGCCTCAGTTCTATTATATATGATGGAGAGTGATCAAGGAACACACATTTTATCAGCCTCTGACCTCCGCACAAATGTTCACACAAATGCACATACACACACACTTGAATATGCACGTTCCTTCCCTGGGATCCTCCTTTGCTCTTCTGTTGCTGTGATGAAACACAAGCCAAAAGCAATTTGGGAAGGAAACCATTTCTATCTTACAGGTACAGCCCATCACCAGCAGAAGCCCTGACTTTTCTTGATTGACAGTTGAAGGGGGAGGTCAAACACACTGTAGGTGGCTTGCTAGTGGTCCCAGGTGCTACAGGAAAGCAGACTTAGCTTCTGCTTCAATTCCTGGCTCTAAGTTCCTGCCCTGACTTTTCCTCAGTGATGGCGTGTTACCTGGAAGTGTAAAGTGAAATTAACCCTTTTCTCCCCATGTTGCTTCTGGTTATGGTGTTTATCACAGTGAAAGAAACCCTAAGATATGCACTTTTAGGGCAGAATTGTAAATAAATGGGAGGGCGACTGGACCGCGAGGATCCAATGGCCCTCCCGCCTCTTCCTTCTGTGGGGGAATAGCAGCCCACCGGACGACCCTGTGATCCCAGCACCCAACAATGTTCATCAACATATCTTGTAAAGGTTCTGGACATTGATAGGAGTTTTCTCTTTCCACAAACTCTTAGTCTAGCTGACACTCTTGCAACTCTTGTTTGGTCTCATAGAAGGAGCACAAAAGGAGACTGCTAAAAATATGAATCTGATGAATGAATGCTTTTGATTCAGTTTCTAGAGCCATCACATATATAAACATCATTATTAAAAAGAAAAAAGGAAAAGGTGAAGGGAAGTCATTTTAAAATGAGAAGCATGTCTCCTAAGCACTTGAGTGAATCAAGAAATGTGAGTAATTTCTACACAGTAAGAAAAAAGTCAACACTTGGGTGCTGACTGAGTAAAGACTGCACCAGGTGGTTAGAGTAACTGAACCAGACATCTCTAAATTCTTGAGCTACACATACAATGACTGGGGTTTGGTCCCCAGATCATCTAAAGTATGATAATCTGTATTTTGTAGAGGAGCAACTAGAATCTTCCAAACCATTTGCAAGAGGAATGTGGGAAAGAGACAGAGATCTGAGTGGTAAATTTATGAGACGCAGCTTTGGCCTCAAGAGAAGGAATCTCTGATGTAGCTTGGAAGGCAGTGAACTCTCCAACCCCAGAAGTATGGAACAGAAACTCAGTCACCACTTACGTGAAAGCCCCTCCCATGTGACCTCTTATGGTTTTCAGATTTTATAGATCTAAGAGATTTGCTAACTAGGACTTTCTCCAACCCTACTCCACCTCTTCCGGAGACAGACTTGGACCACTCCTTCCAGGAAGGCTTTCCAGTCACCCTTGGGAAATGGGTCTCAAGTCCCTCCCTGTGGTGAAACACTGCTATCAACACTGCTAGGAAGAATGGTTCACCAGGCCCTGCCTCTCCCTGTAGGTTGATAGGCAGTAATTCATGGCTAGGGAAAGAGAGGAGGGCCTTACAAGTCCCTGCCCCTCTGAGGATTGATAAGCAGTCAATGGTTGTTAGTAGGAGAGGCTCATGAAGCACCACCCATCCTTGAGGATTTAAAGGCAGCTAGTAGTTCCTAGGGGGAGGGGCTCACGTGGCCCTACCCCTATGAGGATTGATAAACCATCAAGGGTTGTTAAGGGGAGGGGTTCATATGACCCTGGCCACCCCTTGGGATAGTTATGCAGTTGATGGTGGGAGGGATCATATACTCACTGGCAAATTGTTTCTGTGAACAAATTCTCAGCCATGTTCCTGTAATGTTATGCCACTGTCTCAAGACCCCCAATGAGTCCACCATGGAGCTGATTTTCTTTGTTGACATGCTCAAGCCTGGTCCACAACCCAACACACGGACACAGAGGGTAGAGGGAATGCGGCCCCTACTTCAGGGGAGGGTGAGTTTTTAAAGGAAAAAGCCACAGACAGGGAATTGCTAATCTTGAGGTTCAGGATTGGGTCAGGGGTATGGAGTAAGGCGATTTTTAAAATCATTGGTCAGGCTTTTGCCCAAAACCACAAACTGCCAACAGGACCCCTGCAGGAACATCTGGACCTTGTAGAGTTTATTGCCCTGTCTTCTGATTGACTGTGTTTAGGGGTCTGTTTAAATTTCGCTGCCACAGCACATTCTGGAACTGAGTTTAACCCTGGTTACCAGATGTCTTAAAATGGAGGACCTTTTTTAAAATGGAGTCTGTGAGACCAAGTAGGTTTTCCTAGGTCCTCACATAGGCAACCCCAGTTAAACTCATTGGGTCACCAAAAACAATGACAAGGAAGTCGAAGAAGGACTAGGTGAGAGGAGGAGGGGATCAGCAGGGATGGGTGGGGAAAAAGGGTGATGAAGGATATGATCAAAATACATTACATACATGAAGAAAAATATCATAACAGAACTCAGTATGTTTAAATATATGCTGATAGTAAAGATTTTTTTTGAAGATTTATTTATTATGTACACAATGTTCTGCCTGCATGATGTGTCCCTGCAGGCCAGAAGCTGACACCAGATTTTATGACAGGTGGTTGTGAGCCACCATGTGGTTGCTGGGAATTGAACTCAGGACCTCTGGAAGAACAATAAGTGCTCTCAACCGCTGAGCCATCTCTCCAGCCCCCAATAGTAAAGTTTTTAAAGAAAAAAAAAAGCAGCCCTAGTCCTAGGTAGAGAAGAAAGCACTGGGGCCTCACATCCAGAGGAGTAGTGTCTGGTCCTGAGCCAGATGAATCAAGGTGGCTGAGAACTAGGCCAGCTTCCACATGTACTGTAGGGATGCTCCTGACAGTTGATGGCCCTGCTATCCAGAACCATCCAGAGCTCAGCCACAGAACCAGAAGAGAGGAGTCTCATGCCTTTATTAGCTCTTACCACTACTGTAGTTAGGGCCACACAACCCAGAATCTAACAAAAATCCCTTCTTAAATGAGACACTGAAGAGGGTGTGGCCTCTGGCATTCAGGAAGGAACCATACATTGAGTGGTTATTTCTTCTGGACAGTTGGGAGAGTATTTATCTAGTCCTCAAAGTCAGCAATAAGCTAAGGAAGAGGGAGGACAGTGAAGATACACAGCCACACACATACAAAATACACATCCAAACACAAATTCACGCAGACCCACATGCAAACGCACAGACACACACAAACACACACATACAAATTGCTAACCTGTTCCAGCAGTCTGGGACCCTGGTCCAAGACACAGAGAAGACATCAAAACAGGGTACATCTGATCCCTATCCAGATAGTAAGCAAATTCCCAAGATGACCTCCAAGAATTCAGGATTCAGACTCCCCGAGACATTATTTTCACTGGTGGTATGCCTCACACTTATCTCTTCACTAGACACAGGAGGAAGGCCGAATGAGTGATTCGGGAAGGAGACAGTGAAGTAAGCAAATGAGATGGGATAAATAGAAGAAGAACAAATGAGCAGGAATTAGTGATTAAATGCATAAAGAAATGAGAGGAGGATGGATAGATCAGTAGATGGATGGAAAGACAGAAAATAAAAGGAGTAAAGATGTAGATGGGTGGGTAGGTTGAGGGATGGATAAAATTGAAGAATGAGTGGGTGGATAAACAGTTTGGCAGGTGGGTGAGAAGATGCATGGATGGAGAGAATAGTAGACGAGAGGGTGTATAAGAACAAGAAGTAATCGATGAATCGATGTATAGATGGATGAATTGATGGAGGATGAATAAATGAATGATCAAATGGGTAGGAAGATAGATGGGTTGATGAAAGACTAATGAAAGGGCAAAGGATGAATGAATGAGAAAATAGATAGGCAGACTCTTAGAGATCCTACTGTTCTTATGAAACACCATAGCCATAAACATTTTTCTTTAAAATCTTTATTATCAGCATATATTTAAACATATGAGTAAAGATAGATGATAGACAGACAGACAGACAGTCTTGAGAATTCTACTGCTGCTGTGATGAACACAGCATAGCCATAAACAAGTTGAGGAGGAAAGGATTGGCTTCAGCAAGGGTTGGATTCAGCTCACAACTCCCAGGTCGTGCTCCCTTGCTAAGGGAAGTCAGGGCAGGGACTCAAACAGGGCAGGACCCTGGAAGCAGGAGCTGGCGCAGAGGTCGTGGAGGGGCGCTGCCAGCTGACTTACATGCTGCTCATGGTTTGATCAGCCTGTTTTCTTATAATGTGCAGGACTCCCTGTCCAGGGTACCATGACATATGAGCAGCTGGGCTCTCCCACCTCAATCATTAAGAAAACGCACCACAGACTTGCCAATAGGCCAATCTGGTAGAGACATTTTCTCAGTTGGGCTTCCCTCTTTCAAAATGACCCTTATTTTAAGTTGACATAAAAAACTAGCCAGCACAGATAAATAGATAGTCAGACAGACATAAAGGATGTCAGGTAGGCAGGCAGGCAGGCAGGTGAGAGGGAAAATAAATAGATTGTTAAGATGGAGGAAAAGATGAAGATTGTGAAGAATGAGATGTTGGATGGATGGATGGGTGGG
>PVIU01028017.1:0-19777 GCA_004026605.1 Ondatra zibethicus | reverse complement strand
AGCAAAAACAAAACAAACAAGCAAAAAATCTATTAAAATAAAGGACACGATGGATAAGTTATAAAATATACTTGATAATTAAAGCATAAAATTCAATGTGAAACTCCACCACTTCTGTTTCAGATAGCTACTCTAACTGTAGAAAAGTTCTTTGATTTGCATAGGCTTTGGGTCTGGTCAATTTTGTTATATCATTTTCTATTTGCAAGGTCTTTGTTAATAATAAAAATTTACTACAAACATTTTAAATAAAGAAAAGCTAAAGGGCTCATGTCTCAGGCTAAGTTGCTAAATCGTGCTATTGTATCACTAAAGGATGATGTGGTACAAGTGTTTTACTAGAGTATTCCAGGGTGCTGTGCATGAATGACTAAAGTCAGTGGGAGAGAAAAATTAGTAAGAAGATTATTACATCTTCATCAGAGAGAGCTTGGGACAGAAGCCAGAGCAACGTGCATGCATTCAGTGGTTTGTACCTGGTGCCCAGCTCCATGCCTGACACCAAATAGTACAAGGGATAGTCCTAGAGGAAAAGTTGAGAATGGATTGCTTGCTGTTAGAGGAGAAGGAAACTTTATGCAAAGCTAGTTTTGATTCCTGGATCTTTTAAGAGAAGAAATCATGCAGAAAGTGAATGCCATTAGATATTGCCAGATTGACTTGGCCAACGTCATTACGCCTTTTACAGACATTCAAAATGATCTGGGAGTCTCTGGAGAGTGTGTGTAGCTGAGGACAGTAGGTTAAGGCAGCTTGTGGCATTTTGTTTTCTTTCTTTGTTAGTAAAGTAGACTTTAAATGAGCTTAACCTTTGATGATCTGGAGATTGTAAAAACCAACCCAGCAAAGTTCAAACAGTGTCAGATTGCAGAGATACACTTTCTGAGCGGCTCCTCTCCCTAGACCTTTCCCTGTCAAATGTCAAAGCCCAAATGAGCTTCTTTGGAAGGCAAATTACATGTTTCAAGCAGTCATTTTCCCTGACTGGCAACTTCTGCTCCAAATAATTAAGTAACACAAGAACCAGAATGCTCTGGCCTTCAAGTTTGAACATAAGGGTATGTGTATGTAAAATTCTCTTCATACACATGCATATGGTTTTTTTTTTTTTAAAAAAAAGCTATCAGTAATCACCTACTGAAAATTAACCTTCTGTAAGGACTACAAATATTTGTGATGAAAGGACTGCTGAATTCACATTTTAATGGGATAGGCAAGGACTAAAAGAAAAGTCTCTGCCCAGGTTTCTGGTGGCCATCAGAGGAAAAGCAGGTGGCAATTGAAGTTCAGGCTGTCACCCATCAGGAGGATCCCCTTGACAGGAAAAGGCCCCAAGTCCATAGACCCCAGAATATCTTTTGCTACCGTTTTACCTTTGCATGTTTGCTGCCACAATCTTTCTCTGGTATCTGTCATGGTGTGAATGGAAATAGGAAGATCCCCTATGCCTGTAATGTTTTATATATATATCATCTATGTACCCCATTATACTGGGCATTTTTACCTGTGGATTGTCATTTAATATTCTTCCTTTCTAAACTTTATTGTCTGAGTGATAATAATAATAAGTAATTGTCCCTTTTGTTGTATATATGTGCCCCATTATACTGGGCATTTTTACCTGTGGATTGTCATTTAATATTATTCCTTTCTAAACTTTATTGTCTGATTGATAATAATAGTAAGTAATTGTCCCTTTTGTTGTAACTGCAAAATGCAGCCTTCTAGTAAAAGACCTGGGTAAGAAGAATACTTTCTTGCCCACATGGTTGATCTATTACAAGTTGCTTGGTTATGAATGTACATGGGTTCATGAGATAATTTGCTTTTCCACCTGTAATAAATAAAATGTTCAGTCATTTGAGGGACATGAAAACATGCTGGGTTTTACTTGTAACCATTCACTTGAAAAGCAGAATGTAATTATATTGTAATTTTTATATTGCCTGAAAGATTCTGCTGGGGCATATAAGCCGTAAGGGAAAAATAGAGATAGAGTTAGAGACGGTTAAAATTACCTGGAAAGAAAATATCAAGAATGAAAGTTAGAAGGAAAACATCAAGAATGAGAGAAGGAAAAGAGAATACAAAAGAATAATAAGGGAAAGATTTGAAGACGACCATCAAGAGAGTTTGTGAGTTCCTTTTTCCCCTTACCCGTTCATATAGAAAAGTCAAGTATATGGCAATGCTGTGGGTTCCTTTTGTCCCCACAGGCAGTGATACCAGGTGTAAATGAAACATCCATAAATTTCCCTCTAACCCTGAGAAAAAAATCATGGAAGAAGTGGTGGAAAGATGTAAAAGATGGAGGAACAGTTCAGAATGCTGACTGCCATCCTGCTGCACATTTGAACTCATAGCACCTGTAATTATTTACAAAAGATCTTTGTAATATTAGAATTCTTAACCCTCACTGTTATTGAAAAGGAAGATGTTACTGGGATTCTATACATCAATGAAAATATATATGAAGATAACAATTGATGAGGGAAGGAGGGACATTTTCCTCAGTGATGTAGCAATGGATAAGATGCCAATGTAAATACAAATCCTCATTCATACTCTATAGTTAACTCTCTTTCTCTCTCTGAGTATGTGGATTTGTCTTTATCCTGAATACATAAGATTCTGGTATTTTCCTTTTTTTCCTGCCCAGCTCCCTAATTTAAGTATTGCACATTCTTAACAATATAATTTCAGAAATCTGCTTGATGCTCTCAAAACTTCCAGTCTGACCCTGATCCATCTGACCCTCATGACCACCACATACCTATTAACAATGATTACTATAGAACATGAAGATGGCCAAGATCTATTCATACCCATCTATGACTTTCAACACCTATAATCCCACAGTCAAACCCTAAGACTCCTGTGAACCATATTTAGAGGACATGGAACTATGACCCCAGTCTATTTTGGAAGCCTTGGCTCTGCCAACTTATTTCATGCCCAGTGTTCTACTTGTATCTAGTGTGTCAGTGAGCTAATTTATTCAAAGTACTCAAAACATGTCTGACACAAACTCATACTAGTTAATACACTTCAATTACTGGTACCAATATAATCCTCATTGCTAGCACTCATACTGAGCTAATTGAAATTCTCAGTTAATGTCATAATCTCATGACCTGTGACTCAGAATCTCCCAAGAAACCTAGCTGAAGGTGTTACTCACTTTTGAAAAGAATTCATTATTTTTTTCAGTGGAAGATTATTTTTTAGTCTTCTGGACTTTCTTCATTGTCACTTTCTTTATATTTTATTTTAATTCAGTCGTGTGTGTGTGTGTGTGTGTGTGTGTGTGTGTGTGTAAAGCCCGTCATTTCTACCATCATTAACTTACATTATTTTTTCATAACTGTTCTTAATACCATGCTTTACACTTGTGAGATTTTCAGACACAATTGTGAACTGATCAACAATATGACTGAAGCAAGATGAGCAGTGCTACATTCATTTTTTAATGTTTTTCATTTAATAAAAATAGGCTCTTGTTTCATATGATAAGTCTTGATTACAGTTTCCCCTCCCTCTTGCTGTGGGATAATGATCTTGCACACTGTAAAGATTTGTCACTTGACAGGAGCAGGTACAAGGGAGCAACTGCTGAAGGAGTAGGACTAAGTCAGGGCCTCTGCAGGTCCAGGTGTTAGTCTGGGATCTCCAAGGGAATATATCAAAGCCAGAGACCTCTGTGGGGCCAGGCACAAGCCAGAAACCTAGGCAGGATCAGGCCCAGCCCAGGGACATCTATGGAAACAGGTCTGAGCCAGCAACCTCTGCTGAAACAGGCCTGAGGCAGTGAACTACACATAAGCAGGAACAAGGGAGTGACCGCTGAGGGAGTAGTCCAGAGCCAGAGACTTCTGCAGGATCAGGATCAGGAACAAGGGAGCCACCACTGAGGGAGCAAGCCTAAACCAGCGACCTCTGCTGGACCAGGCGTGAATCAGAGACCTCTGAGGTAGCAGGCCTGAGCCAGCAATCTCTGCCAGAGCAGGCCCAAGACAGCAACTTTAGCAGAAAGAACCCCAATCAAGCAATCTCTTTGGGAGCAGGACCGAACCACAACATTAAATCTAACAAAAAGCTTAACACAAATATCCAGAAAATATGTGACACCATGAAAAGACCAAACCTAAGAATAATAGGTATAGAGAAGGAGCAGTCCAATTCAAAAGCACAGAAAATATATTTAACAAAATCATAAAAGGAAACTTTCCCAAACTAAGGAAAGACATGCCTATGAAGACACAAGAAGCTTATAGAACACCAAATAGACTGGTTAGAAAAAAGTTCCCTAGCTACATAATAATCAAAACACTAAACATACAGAATAAAGAAAGAATATTAAGAGCTGCAAAGGAAAAACGCCAATTAACATATAAAGGCAGACCTACCAGAATTTCACCTGACTTCTCAAGTGAAAGCCAGAAGGTCTTGGTCAAGCATTATGCAGACATTAAGAGACCACAGACGCCAGCGCAGACTACTATACCCAGCAAAACATTCAATAGCCACAGAAGGACAAGATAAGATATGCCATGACAGAAAAGGGTTTAACCAATACCTAGCCACACACAGAGCCCTACACAAAGTACTAGAAGGAAAACTCCAACCCAAGGAAGTTGGCTGCATCAATGAAAACACGGGCAATAGATGATCTCATAGCAGCAAATCCTCCAAAAGGGGAAAAAAAAAAACACAAAATAACATCACCACCAACAAAAACTAAAATAACAGGAGATAGCAATCACTGGTCATTAACATCCCTTAATACAGACTCAACACACCTATAAAAAGACACAAGCTAACAGACTGGATACAAAAACAGAATTCATCCTTCTGTTGCATACAAGAAACACACCTCAACCACAAAGACAAACATTGCCTCAGAGTAAAGGGTTGAGAAAAAATATTCCAATCAAATGTATCTAAAAACACAAGCTTATGTGGCTAAAAATATCTAACAAAATAGACTTCAAACAAAAATCAATCAAAAGAGACAAAGAAGGACATTTCATATTAGTCAAAGGAAAAATCCATCAAGAGTAAATCTCAATACTGAACATCTATGCCCCAAATACAAGGGCACCCTAATATGTAAAAGAAACACTTCTAAAGCTTAAATCACTCATTAAACCCCACACACTAATAGTGGGAGACTTCAACACTCCACTTTCACAACGGGACAGGTCTGCCAGACAGAAAATTAACAGAGAAATAAGGAAACTAACAGATATTATGACTCAAACGAACTTAACAGACATCTATAGAACATTCCATCTAAACATAAAAGAATATGCCTTCTTCTCAGCACCTCATGGTACCTTCTAAAAAATTGACCACATACTATGTAAAAAAACAAACCACAACAGATACAAACAATTGGAATAACCCCATGTATCTTATTGGATCACCATGGTTTAAAATTAGAATTCAGCAGCAACACTAATTCCAGAAAGTCCACAAGCACATGGAAATTAAACAGTGCTTATTTGAGGCATCAGTGAGTCAAGGAAGAAATAAAGGGAGAAATTAAAGACTTCCTAAAAGTCAATGAAAATTACCACACAACATATCCAAATTTATGGGACACAATGAAAGCAGTGTTAAGAGGAAAGTTCATAGCACTAAATGCTTACATAAAGAGGTAGGGAAAATCCCACACTAGTGAATTAAGAGAACATTTGAAAACTTTAGAACAAAAAAGCAAACTCACCCAGGAGAGCTAGAAAACAGAAAATAATCAAATTGAGAGCTGAAATCAACAAAACAGAAACAAAGAAAACAATACAAAGAATCAATGAGACAAAGAGTTGGTTCTTCAAGAAAGTCAACAAAATAGACAAACCTTTATCCAAACTAACCAAAAGGCAGAGAGAGAATATCCAAATTAAAAGAACAGAAATGAAAAAAGGGGACATAACAACAGATATGGAGGAAATACAGAGAATCATCAGGTCATATTTCAAAAACCTGTACTCCACAAAATTGAAAAACTTAAAGGGAATGAACAACTTTCTGGATGAATATCACCAAACTTAAATAAAGAAAGGATAAGCAAATTAAACAGACCTGTAACTGCTGAAGAAATAGAAACAGTGATCAAAAGTCTTCCAACCAAATAAAGCCCAGGATCTGATGGTTTCAACTCAGAATTCTACAAGATTTTCAAAGAAGAACTAATACGCTTCAAATTGTTCGACACAATAGAAACAAAAGGAACATTACCAAACTCTTTTTATGAGGCTACAATTACCCTGATACCCAAACCACATAAAGACATTACTAAGAGAATTACAGACCAATCTCACTCGTGAACACTGATGCAAAAATACTCAATAAATTCGGGCAAATAAAATTCCAGAACACATCAGAACCATCATCCACAATGATCAAGTCAGTTTCATTCTAGAAATGCAGAGATGGTTCAACATATGAAAATCTGACAATGTGATCCACCATATAAACAAACTACAAAATAAAAACCACATGATCATCTCATTAGATGCTGAAAAAGCTTTTGACAAAATACAACATTCCTTCATGATAAACATCTTGGAGAGAGCATGGATACATGAAACATACCTAAACATAATAAAGGCAATTTATAGCAAACCAACAGCCAACAGCAAACAAAATGGAGAGAAACATGCAGGGATCCCACTGATACCAGTCACAAGACAAGGTTGTCCACTCTCTCCATATCTATTCATTATAGTTCTTGAGGGCCTAGCTAGAGCAGTAAGACAGCAAAAGGAGATCAAGGGGATACAAATCAGAAAAGAAGAAGTCAGACTCTCACTATTTGCTGATGATATGATAATTTACATAGGTGACCCTAAATAATCTACCAAGGAACTTCTACAAATCACAAACACTTTCAGTAATGTAGCAGGATGCAAGATTAACTCAAAAAAATCAGTAACCCTCCTGTATACAGATGATAAATGGGCCAAGAAAGAAATCAGAGAAACATTACCCTTCACAATAGCCATAAATAGCATAAAATATCTCAGAGTAACTCTAACCAAACAAGTAGAAGCTCTGTATGACAAGAACTTTAAGTCTGAAGAAAGAAACTGAAGAAGACAAAAGTGGAAAGATCTCTCATGCTCTTGGGTAGGCAGAATTAACATAGTAAAAATGGCAATCTTACCAAAAGCAATCTACAGATTCAATGCAATGCTCATCAAAATCCCAGCAAAATTCTTCACATACCTTAAAAGAACAGTACTCAAGTTCATATGGAAGAGAAAAAACCCAGGATAGCCAAAACAATCATGTACAATAAAGGAACTTCTGAAGGCATCACAATCCATGCCTTGACACTCTACTACAGAGTTCCAGTACTGAAAAGAGCCTGGTATTGGCACAAGAAGAGACAGGAGGACCAATGGAACTGAAATGTACCACAAGGACATGTGCTCAACTTTGTGTATAGCAACATTGTTTGTCATAACCAGAACCTGGAAACAACCTAAATGCCCCTCAACTAAAGAATGGATAAGGAAAATGTGGTACATTTCACAATGTAGTACTACACAGCAGAAAAAAATAATGACATCTTGAATTTTGCAGAAAAAGGATGGATCTAGAAGACATCATATTGAGTGAGGTATCCCTGACCCAGAAAGACAATTATCACATGTACTCACTCATAAATGGTTTTTAAACATAAAGCAAAGAAAACCAGCCTACAAACCACAATCCCAGAGAACCTAGACAACAATGAGGACCCTAAGAGAGACATATGTAGATCTAATCTACATGGGAAGTAGAAAAAGACAAGCTCTCATGAGTAAATTGGGAGCATGGGGACCATGGGAAAGGGTTGAAGTGGATGGGAGAGAAAGGGAGGGGAACAGAGAAAAATATATAGCTCAATAAAATCAATAAAAATAAAGATTTGTCACTTTTATTGGTTTAATAAAATGCTGAATGGCCAGTAGCCAGACAAGAAGTATAGGCAGGGTGACCAGACTAAGAGAATTCTGGGATGAGGAAAGGCAGAGATGCAGTTACCAGTCAGACACAGAGGAAGTAAGATGAGAATGCCTTACTGAGAAAGGGTACCAAGCCACATGCCTAAACTTAGACAAGAATTATAGGTGAATTTAAGTTGTATGTGTTAGTTAGTAATAAGCCTGAGCAATAGGCCCAGCAGTTTATAATTAATATAAGCTTCTGTGTGTTTATTTGGGACTGAATGGCTGCGGGACTGGGTAGGGAAGAAACATCTGTCTACACCCTCTACTCCTCTCATTCCCTGTCTCTCTTCCCCTATAGATCTATTCCTTCCTGTCTCTCATTGGAAAGGAACAAGCTTCCAGGAGATAGCAACAAAACAAGATAAAATAAAGTATAATAAGATAAAACAAACCCATCACACTGATGCTGGACAAGGCAAACCAACAGAAGGAAAAGAGCCCCAAGAACAGAAACAAGAATGAAAAGTCCCGCTTGTTATACACTCTGATGTCACAAAAGAATACTAAGCTAAAAGCTATAATACGTACCCAGAGGACATTTGTAGGTCCTCTACAAGTTGCAGACCCTTGTTGACGTTGTGCTTTCTGCTTCAGTCTCTAAGTTCATATGAACCTTGCTTATTTGATCCAGAGGGCTTTGCTTTCCTGGATGCTTCATCCCCTCTGACTCTTACCCTCTTTTTACCTCCTCTGCAGGGTTCCCTAAGATCTGAGGGGAGCAATTTGATGTAGATATCCCATTTAGAGCTGTGCATTTCAAGGTATGTCTGTCTGTTTTCTGTCTTTCTGTCTCTCTGTCTCTTTCTCTTTGCAAAGTCTGTCTATGCATCTCTGTATTTCTTCCCATCTGCTGTAGGATAAAACCTCTTTGATGATAGTTGACTAAGGCATCATTCTTTCAGTAAAACAGAATATCATTAGGAGTCATTTTATTGCTACTTTTTATTTGCTTGTTTGTTTTGGGATCAGTAGTGTTTGGTTTTTATTCTAGGTACTAGGCTGGCTAATCTCTGGTTCTTGGTCACCCAAACAGTGTCAGATAAGGGTTATGCCTTGCGGAGTGGAGTTAAGTCAATTCAAACATTGTTGGCTAGTACCATGAGTTCTGTGCCATCAATACCCTAGCATATCTTGGAGACATGACTAATTTTTTTTAAGTATTGTGTTTTGGAGTTTTAAATATCACATACATGGTCTGAATTTCTTGCTGTTTCTCTCGTCTTTCCATAACGTATTCAGTATAGATAAATTGGTTATTTCTTAGCTTCATGTTATTAGCCATCACCTTTCACATTAGTTTGTAAGCACATATAATCCATGTCTCCAACTAGTATGAGGTAGCCTCCCATGGAAGGGGATTGTCAGGGCAGATGATCTGGGCGAGCACAAAATCAAAATGGCCCTCACGGTTTCCTGCAGAGCCATTCCATCTGATTTTACTCTACAGCGAGGCTGACTGACATATGCAAGAGAGGATAAAAGCAGCCTCTCTCAGGCTCCCACACAAGCTCAGAAACACAGACACACAATATACAGGTACTTACTCAAACACACACACAAACCTACCTGCATGTTCACTTCATACTTTAAGTGTCTGTGTGGAGACAAGCAGACAGGCATAACCCCGGCCCATGGGAGGTAGAAACAGAAAGATCAGGTGTAGTTTATGCCAGTCTTGGACAAGTGAAGAGTTCAAAACTAGCCTGGTTTATATGAAATTGTGTTTCAAATACAACTACACACATCTTTGAGTGACTTCTGCCTTTTACCATGAACCCTATTATTATACTTGCTAATAGTTCAAGAATCAAAAGAAATGACTTGCATATGTATTCTTATGAAACATGGTGTGTATGTGTGTGTGTTTGTGTGTGTGTGTGCGTGTAGATAAGACTATGATGGCATAAAAGATAAAGATAATGGGATTAGTACTTATTTTTAAGTGCTTGTTGGAGAACAGGCCCTGTATTAAGAACGTTGTATTTATTTATGTATTTACACTTCCCAGAGATTGCAAGAGATAGATGTAACTACTGATTTTATAGACAGTCAAGTTGAGGACTGCAGTTACATGACTTTATGAAGTTTAGTTATGATTCTTAACTGTGATCAATCTTTTCAAAATCCAGTCTTAGAGGAAATGTAAGTGAAGGGAAGTAAAGAGAGGACACAGAAGAAAAAGAATTAGAGAAATCATGAAGGCAAACTTTCTTCAGAAAATTTAAGAGTTAGAAAATATTATAAAGAGTTATCAGCCAATATTTTGGGCAAAGGTATATCTTAGAATATATGACAATGGTTGTTGATGGGCCAGACTGTAGGAGAAAGATATCACTGCAGTTCAAGGACACCGTCCTGTAGATACAAGTCCTGTAGTCAGGCATGTAGAAATGCCAGTGTTTCCATGACAACAGCAATGATACCTGTGGTGATATGGACCAACATTGGAGATGGGGGTCGTTAACGGGGCTAGAGAAGGTAATATCACAATCAAGGGTGTTTCTTAGAAAATATATCTACTTTGGATAGTGTTTTTGCTTCGATGTAAATAGTGACAATCATGAGTATTCCTGGCAGCAGTTCCTTTAGTTTTCAAGAGTAGAAACTCACAGACTCTTGTTTAAAGCCTGACGAGAACTGTATGGCAGACAGAGGTGTGGGCGCTCAGAGCTCATCCTGACGAGAACTGTATAGCAGACAGAGGTGTGGGCGCTCAGAGCTCATCCTCCATGCAATTCCCTCCCCAGTGAGGACATTGTACTTTGCTCTATGACCTGTCTCCACCCCCTCCTGAGACTTGGCTTGCAGTTGCCTCCTCTCCCCAGTATCCTCTGTTTTTGGATCCCTTGTGATGGTTCCCTGCAGGGCCCAGGTGCACTGGTCATCAGACCACCTGCTGGTTACACCTGCTCAGGGTGTCCCTGAGAGGCAGCATACTGTTTCCTGTCCCAGTGGTATTTCTTAGAATAGTCTCTAGCTAAAACAAGTACACTGCATGAGGGCCTGACCTTCAGGGCTCTGACTGACAAACCCTGGCCACTCTCCCACTACCTCTGCCCATCCTTTCTCTCCTTCTTCGCAGAGAAGGAAATCCTTGGTGAGAGAACATAGCTCCAGATCTGTGATATATTACTAGGACAGTACAATTTAGTATGATATATTCCCCAAATCATATGACAATCAAAATATAAACATTAAAACCACAGGCTATCATGCTGTGGAGGAGGGTACACTGCCAGATAATAAGAAAGACTAATAAAATTTATGCTTGCTTCGATTGCTAGAAAAGTTCCTTTCATAATGTGCTTTCAATACTTCATAAGTACACTTTCATTTTTATTTGCTTTCATAATTTATCATGATACTAATTGGGTTAAAAGAAATTAAAATCAGAAATAATGTAAGAATGAGAACCATAAAATAACCACCTACCATTTATTCAGGTTTTACTGTGCTCTCTCCCCCACCTCTCTCTCCACCCTTTCTCCTCATTATAGAAAAGCATATCATTGTAACTGGCAGATGAGGAAACTAAGACAATAACAAGTGACATAACTCATTTTGGATCTACATGCAGTAACAGGCAGAGAGAGCTAAACCTAGACCACCAGCACTGGACCTTCTTGCAGCACTGTTCTAACTTTTTGAAGCTGTGAAGTTATCCAGAAGGCTGGGTCTGAGGTGACTATCTTCGGAGTATCTGTTTTGGGAGTTCTGGAGTGAAGGTTGAGAAATGTATATTTCAAGTAAGTTCTCAGAATGCACTGATACTGCTGCTAAGCATCTCTAACATTTTCACAATTATGCAGTTTAATCCTCTCAAAACATACAAGGGATAATTATAATTGCCACTTTATAGAAGAAGGAAACATACTTTTCTAGGGTTATCAAGCTTCAAATGGATGGCATATACATTCAAAGTTGAGATTCTTTTCACAATCTGTGATTACTGACATGTTATGCTGAAGTGATTTCCATCTTTTCTTGGCTGTGTTAAGGTTATTATATATTTGCCTTTACTGGAAGTAGTAGATGTCACATTTTTCACTCCCCATTCACAAATATAGAATGCAAGGGTCAAAATTCTGTAATAAAGGCAATCACTTGGACAAATAAAGTCTGGTGTTTAGAGAACATGGAAGAGCTACCCACTGAGAATGATTGCTAGCAGGCAGTGCCCCTAAGTGGTAGTTCTAAATGTTAACTGATCAGCAAATACACTAAGGTCTGTATTCAGATTTTAGTATGTTAGGCTTAACATTAAATGATATTTGAAGATTACTGCTATTGAGTTTTATTGAGTCCTTAGCATTAGCTAGAATATCCATTCTCTCTCTTTTTTAAATTGGTACCTAAAAATGGACACGTTTCTAAGCACAGTGTGATAATTTGATAGACATGTAAACTACACACCAATCAAATCAGGGTAATGATTTCCATTTCCCTCTTATCCTTTGTGTTTGTAAACTTTAAATAACTCTCTTCTGGTTCTCATTAAAACACATTGTCATGAAATGCAGTCACCTCCTTGCATGCCTTCATCATCATTTTGTGAGTGATATTTTTACGACATCTACAGGGATGCACACAAAATATAGAGGAGACCCAGTCTGATATACTTTCCTAACTGTAGATCTACCCTTTGTACCCTATAAAACTTAGGGAAGAAAATAAACGGAAGAAAGGAGGCAGCAGAAGCTGTTGATTGCTCACACTCAGCAATCATCAGTCACCACAGGTGGATGTTATATTTTAGGTGTGAATTATCTCATACTGATTCAGACCAGCCAGAGGTCCCTTTTCAGGAGGTATGGAAACCTGAAAAGGTGAGGCCTCCAGAGAAAGCAAGGCACTATCGTGTAATAACGTCCTCTGAGACAAAGACATACATTGTGGAGGGAAGTTAGTCAAGATACCGCATATTAAAAGGGAGGTGAAACAGCAGGATTTTCTAAGGGGAGGTGGACTATTACCCTTGTCACAGAAGGCCTTTAAGCTCAGGAAGTTAACAACTAAATGGCTTATTAGTCCTTGAAACTAAATCCCTTTCTCTCCAAACACACCCAAGCTTTAAGGACACTCTGGGACTAGATTAGCTGCTAAGAAGAGGCTGGAGCCAGCCACACTTTGTGGAATGTCAGAAACAAAGACACCTGGAAGAGGCTCAGACCAGCGAAGCTACCAAGAAATACCTACTCATCAACTCCTTGACAGACAAGTGGGAGTTTTAAAGACGAGCTACACTCATAGCAGCATGGGTTTGGGATGTCCATTAATTGCTCAAAGCCTTCTTTGTCCAGCTGCTAAATTGAAATTATAATCCCTTTTTGGTTGTGTAGTTGGAAAGTTAAATGAGAGAATAAAATATGATTAATAGGGCATTATTATTATATATTATAGTCAGATACTATTTGTGGGAATATTGGATTGAGTTTTTTTTTTTAAGATGTGTTTAGCTGTAATAATGATGTGCAGGCCAAAGGGCTTAAAGACATGCAAAATTTGCTGTGTGACACTCACATTGCATTCGAATGACAGGCAAGCTATCATGATCATAAGTGACTAAATTGGGGCCAAAATAAAGTTTTACAAAAATAATAAGAACTTTATAAAAATAAGACCGTGGAGCATTAGAATATTCAGTCTTCTCAGAGAGTTTCTTGATGTCTGGAGGTATTTTTTTTTTCAATAATAACATAACACACACACACACACACACACACACACAAACACAGCTAACATAAAGAAAGCAATGCTAAAAGTTTGGTAGAAACAGGATTTTTCAAATGTTTTCACTGAAATCTAATATTAAGAAGTCCACAAGGTTATATCAGCAATGTATCATTGATACGAATGAAAAGAAGCAGAGATCCTCTTATCTTTAAAAGATACCCAAACCTTCAATTGCCCATAGGCAATAAACTGACTAAGAAGTGCACTAAGCATGGAACAAAGACTATTTGTACAAAAGAGGATGAACACAGAGAAACTGGAGTTTCGGGGCAGCCAAGGCCTGAACTGAAGAGAAGAAAAAGCAGCATCATCAGGGAGTTGTTCTCAGAGCACAGACTCTATGTCCATTGAAGACTTCGCCTGTCTCTAGGCTCAGGAGGGTGAAGCGACATCCAGAACGGAGACATGAAATTCTCACCCTTTGAAGCAGGTTTGTCCTGTGTGGTTTTTATGGCCTCTATCTCATCCTTGCATGCTGGTTCTCATTGAAAACCAATTTCACTTTTTTGTAGCATGGGCTTTTTGCTCTATAAGTGTAATACAAAAATGGGTAGATCCAAAGAAAATCAATTAGATGTGATCCCAGTTTAAACACAGCTTCTTAGAACTTGCATCTTATCTAATAAAGCGTTTGTTCCTTAGGGTCTCCAGAAAGCCAGTGGAATATAACTAGAGATGTCAAAATATTTCTTAGGAAGCAGACACTTAGAAGGAAAGACTTTTACATTGATGCAGAATATATATTGAATCTCTTTTTACTGTTATGGTAAAACCCTCTTCTAGCTTTGAGATCCCTCTTCCCCCATGAGTCTTCCTTTATTTATAGGGAGTCAGTAAGGTTTGTGTCATAGTTAATATGAGCTGTCAATACGGTTGGATTTGGAATCTACTAAGAGACATGCCTCTAAGCAGAATGATGAATGTCTTCTCAGGAAGGATTACTGATGAAAGGACCCCCTAAAGTGGGCAGCTCTTTCTGGTGTTACCCTAAATGTTAACCAGTACTTCTTTTGCCTGTCCACCTGCACTCCTCACAAGTGGATGCATCTACCCCACTGTTGCGATCTTTCCTCATGTTGGAAGCCAGCCTCTCCGGCCTTCTAGCATGGACCGAAGTCCAGAGTCTTTTCAGGAACTCTCGGACCTTTGGTACTAAAGTGGGACTGCTGAAGCACCCCGCCCCGTGGGATGGGCAGTCCAGGGATTACAGCATTGCAAGAATACACACATTTATTACTGGACTACCCTGCCTGTAGTGCACAACTCAATCTAATAAATAATCTTCAGAATGTACGTTCACAGTATTATTCCTTGGACTAACCTTGGCTAAAACAGTCAGCCTTACTACTTAAATTGTTTTAGACTATTGCATTTCACATACTTTTCTAATTTTTAAAATATCACATTTGAAACTTTCATTGTTTCCAGATGTTCATTTCCCCCTCTAGAACTTGTAATCCATTTTATTTGCATTTAGAAAATATTCTCTCCATCTACAGGAACCTGGTGAAATATCATTTTTCTTATGGAGAGTGTCTTGGTTATTTCTACTCAATTAATTTAATAATAACATATAATTTTCACAATAGTAACCATCATTTATTGAGCATCACCTGAGCACTAATTTCTTTACCTATAATATGAAATATAATTTTTCAGTATTTGCAAAAGTGATGTTTTATTGTTATATGATATGCATAGAACAACCAGAACACTACAGATTTTAGCAACTAGGAAACTGGGGTTCAAAGGTATCTGAACCCCCAAGTGCAGCTGACTAATTTCCACCTGCAGAGAAAATCACCAGAATGTTCTCTAACGGGAAAACCTATATTATTTTCAAATCAAATCTCTTTCCCCCACACATTAAAATTGGCACAACTACAGATAATTTATATGCAATATTCCTTTTCTTGCTTTTTTTTGCTCTTAACATAGTATCTGTTGTCATACTAGCTCATTCTGTGATATAGGTGCTTTTAATTCTTTTATATCTCTCTGTCTGCCTGTGTCTCTCACCTTGCTGTTTTTTATTTCTCTATCTGTTAGTGTGTGTTTGGGTGTGTCTGTACAAGTATGCAAAGATCAGAGGACAGCTTGTGGGAATCAGTTCTTTCTTTTTATCACATGTTTTCCAGAGATTGAATTCAGGTCCTCAGATATGGTGGCAAGCATCTTTTTATGTGCAGCCACTTATCCTGATACTGAGTTTTAAGCAGTCATCCATAGGAATGAGATTGTTAAGGATACTCTCCTGCTTCCCAGCTACTAGGTTTTATGAAAACCACTTGTATCTCTATGCCAGTTCTTCCTAAAATATAAGGACAAGAGTAACTGGTCCATGTACTTGTGGTTAGTAAGGGTAGAAATTCATGTAAAGCATTTAAAGGTACCAGGCACATAGTACAACTGTTGGCCACAATTGCCTTATTCCTCTTCTCTCTGTGCTTGCTCTCCCTTCCACTGAATTCTTCCCTCCTTATGTTTTATGGTTTTAGAGAAATAACAATTTGTCCTCTGCTGACAAAATCAAAAGTAAATAAATAGCAGGTGCAAGCAGAGAACAGATGGAGTTCATTCTGGGCTCCTTTCCTTTTAGCTTTGGACAGGTTTGCTGTTTGCATAACTTGTCATTTCCTTTCCACCAAACAGCTCCCAAGTAGATCTCTGTATTTGTTATTCAATTCACAAATTCTTCCCAATTCTTTTTTTCTTGCACCTCTCACACTTTATCTTTCCCCTAAATTTTAGGAACAGTTTTTGTTTATGAAATGCTTAATATTTGACATGCATTTGAAAACTTCCTAGGCACAGGACACTCAAGACAAACATTCTCATTCCTATTTCTACAGGTGGAGTTGAGAGTCTAGTGAAACAATCTTTGAAATTTCTGCTGGTGATTATCTAGTATTTATATGCCCTTCTTTAGAAAATGAGGGAAGACTTCTGATTGTTTATAGAAATTCTTATATTTGGAAATTCTCTGTTGAAGAAAATGCAACTGTTCACTGAATGTTTGTGTTTTACCAAAAATTGTAAGAGAAACAGAAGATGTTTGTGTTGCAAAATGAAGCCCACGCTAAAGGATATTTGATTTATTAAATATTAAATATGTTTCAATCAATGTTGATTTAGAGAATACATTATAACTGGTAAGGCAAAGGAGTTAAGCTATTGGGGTAACTCAAAGATCGCTTTTTCTTTGGTTTACCCCAAGGGGAAGGAGATCAACGAGCTTTCACTGACTATGGAATTCACACCTTTTTTCAATGTTGCAAAAGAAGCAAGGAAAGTACAGCTCTGTTTGGAGCCCAGAGCCATCTTAGCTGCTGTTGTATATCTTTCACCCAATTTTATTCCTCCACTTTGCTTGGAAAAAAAGTGAAACTTTCTTAATTGTTTTGAAGAAAAACTTCCTTTGGGTTCTCTGTTATCTCATAACTGTTCTTTTTTTTCCACATTTAATTTTTTATTATTGCATTATAAATAGTACCATTCAAAATTTCCACCTCCTCCGCTCCTCCCATTTCCCTCCTGCTTCCTCACTCCCCCTCCCCTATTCCCCTCCAGTCCTAAGAGAGGGCAGGTTACCCTGCCCTGTGGGAAGCCCAAGGCCCTCTCGCCTCCATCCAGGCCTAGGAAGGTGTGAATCCAAACTGATTAGGATCCCAAAAAGCCAGTACATGCAGTAGAATCAAATCCCAGTGCCATTATCATTGGCTTCTCAGTCAGTGGATTCTAGCCATAAACAAAGGACATTGAGCCTTTAGTTCTTGATCCTAGAAAAGCTAAATAATAAGGTGAACCCAAAGAAAAACATATAAAGAACCTCCTGGAAATTGGAAGGAAACAAGTTCACCAGGCAAAAGTTGGGAGCATGGGGGTGGGATTGGGGGAAGGGGAGAGGGAAAGGAGGAGGGAGAAAGGGAGGATTGGGGAGAGCTTGCGGGAGTGGGATGGTTGTGATGGAGGAAGGATGGATATGGGAGCAGGGAAGAAGATATCTTAATTAATGGAGTCATTTTAGGTTTGGCAAGAGACTTGACTCTAGAGGGGTTCCCAGGTGTCCAAGGAGATGTCCCCAGCTAGGTCCTTGGGAAGTAGCTAGGTCCTGAATTGGCCTTATCCCATAGCCACACTGATGAATATCTTAAATATCACCATAGAACCTTTGTCCAGCGATGGATGGAGAGAGAGACAGAGACCCACACTGGAGCACTGGACTGAGCTCCCAAGGTCCAGTTGAAGAGCAGAAGGAGGGAGAAGATGAACACAGAAGTCAGAACCGCAAGGGATTCGCCCACCCATTGAGATGGTGTGCCCATCTAGTGGGAGCTCACCAAGGCCAGCTGGACTGGGACTGAACGAGCATGTGATCGAAACAGACTCTCTGAATATGACTGACAATGGGGACTGACTCATAACTGTTCTTTGTATGTGTTTTCCCATAAAACATTATGGTTCCAACCCGATTAGTGTATCATGCAGGATTATATATGGCATGCTGTATAATATATCACTTCAAAATCTTATCCACATTCAATTAATTCTTCCTGAGATTTCTTAAGAAGTGTGTCAACATTTGGCTACATTTGGCTGGGTTCTATCTGCCTGCCTATTCTTGAATCCAGGCTGAAAGAGAAGTCAGTACCAGGAACATTTTTCTCACATAGACTGGCCTAGAGTAAAAAGACCCAAGTAAGCTACAAGCAGATGGAAGTCAAAAGAAAGAACTTCATGAGAACTTAGCAGTTTAACTTCTTGAATCCCACTGTCTTTCGATATGGCTGCACCCCAAGTCAACAGGTGAGGAAATATGCAAATGGCAAAGAAACAGATCAATGGAACAAATAGTATGATCTATAACAACAAAACACATTGGCATTATTGTCTCAAATGTGATATTTCTTCAAATTTAGCTCTAAGTTATAAATTTTTGATAGGAATGACTAAATGACTAAAAGTTCTTGATAGGAACTTATTTATCTAGTGTAGCACAAATAATGACTGGTCCTCCTGAGGTTAAATGTCCATTTTTAAGACAATTAATTATTAATTGTGGTAAAATATGATTTGTCATACAAACATTTTATAACAGAATGAAATGGAAATTTTTTAAGATGTGTGCATGGGCCAGACATGCAAATTTACTGTTTCTTATATATTTACTATCTCCAGATAATTGTGAGTTGGCATAGTTTTCCTCGTTAATCTTGCAACTCTCATAACTTCAATTTTATCATCATTATCAACATATCTTGATCATCTCTGTCACTTTTCTGTCTCTCTCATCATAAGCATCTTTATTATCAATAGTATCACACCTGTAACTTTATCCTTCCCTTTGTGGACACCGTCTCTCTGGTCTCCATTCTTCCTTCTATCAATTTTATAAAACCCACAGGGATGGACAATTCACTACATTTCTCGTAAAAAAAATAAACAGAAAGCAACAACAACAAAAATATGATGTAGATATTTCAGAATTCTGCTAAATATAACCATACTAATTATATAGTTACTGGTTCAGAGATGCATTAAATGATTCAAGTTGGTGAATGGGAAACATAATCAGAATTTTATAGTTCAATTGAAATTGGAGATGGTCTTCTTTACAGAATAATAGAATTGGGTATGTACCTCAGGTTAAAGATTGTAAAAAACACAACCTCAGCATAAAACCCAAGCAAATATAGAAAGAGGAAGCAAAATCACAATGACATTTGCCTTGGTGACTTTGGTGTTCTGATAGATGAGTTCTAACCTGAACTTCTCTATACCTGTCTATATTTTATGTATTTAATTTACTGAATACCTTTTATTTTATGTATTTAATTTACTGAATACCTTTTATATTCTGAGCCTGAGATTTTTAAAATATAAAGTTTGTATAGTCAAAATTGAGAAACTTTGCTAACATTATCAGTATTGATATCATTATTCCTCAACTGCTATCATTTTCATGTTTATTTTTGCAATATCATCAACCTCATTTCTCAAAGTCCTTAAGAGAACAAATTGCATATGTGAAGGAAAGAAGTAAT
>PVIU01028016.1:0-19596 GCA_004026605.1 Ondatra zibethicus | reverse complement strand
AGCCCATGTCAGCATTAGTGGCCTCCTAAGAAGAGTATGAGAAGTCTCTTGGGGCAAACCCATTTCTTCTCTCTAGACTCACCCTCATCCAACTGTAGCCCATCTGCAGACACGCCCCCTCCTACCCTACTTTGCTTCCCTGGGACTCTGTCTCTTGGTGCAGACCCAGCCTAGCTCTTTCCCACTTACCTTCCCAGCCTTCCCTTCTAGCCTATCTCCATCTCTTTGTGTCAGCACTGATCCACAAGGCACTGTCCATCAGGGATCCCCCATGACCACACTAGGCTGGGAAGGAGCTAGACAATTTTCCCTGTCCTTTCTGTCTCTCGTGATGCTCTCTCCAAACTTAATGCTTGTCCTGCAGCAGCCTGTCTGCAGGAGCTTCTCTTTCCACCCCACCTCCACTCCCTGGGGACACGACTACTTCATCAGAACTGATCCACTAGATGTTTCCCACAACTCCGGCAGCCTTCCCTCCAGGGTCATCTCCGTTCCTCCATGCTGCTCCCTGATGCTCAGAAGCATTCGCACTATCAGAGACCCTACAGCTACCGCATATGCCTAGGATCCAGAACAGGCAACAGAAACCAAGGAGCACAACACCTACCCAGCAAAGACAAGACCACAGATATACACTAAAAACCAACTCCAGATGCCTAGATTACAGCACAAAAACACCAACATGAACAGCCAGAACAGTATGCCTCCTTGAGAAGTCAGTAAACTAATTGTAATAGGATCTGAGAAATGCAAGTCTGTTAGCTGAATCACAAAACAAGGACTGCGAAATAGCAATAGCAATTATGAATATGTTCAAGGAACTTGGGGAGGAAATGCCTTAATGAAGACAGTGAAAACACTAAATAAATAAATAAATAAAACCAGTGAAATGAAAGAATGAAAACAGTCTAAAACATGAAATAGAAATAAAATTGCTCAGGAACTCATGAACTGAATAAAACTGGAACTGAAAACTTTAGAATGTTAAACAATAACTTCAGAGGGAGGCCTCGCCAGAAAATTACAAGACATGGAAAAGAGAATCTCAGGTGTTTAAGATATGGTTGAAGAAATGAATACCTCAGTCAAAGAAACTTAATCTAAAAAAGGAATCCAGGTACAAAAAGCATTTAGTAAATCTGGGATACTAAGAAAAGTCAAAATCTAGAAATAATGGGGATAGTGGAAAGACAAACAACAAAGGAAAACAGAAGAAGGTCCAGAAAATGCTTCAACAAAATAGTAGGACATTCCCCAAACTAAATATGGAGGGGCCTATCAAGGTACAAGAAGCAAACAGAATACCAAACAGAGAGGAACATATAAGAAAATCTACATGACACGAATTAGTCAAAACAATAAAGCCTGGATACATTGTCTGCAAGTTCTAAGAGACCAGAGATGCCAGCACAGACTATTATTCCCAGCAAAATAACCAGTTACAATCAATGGAGAAAGAAAAACATTGCTCTGAAAAATCAAATTAAAGCAATTTCTATCTACCAACCAATTCTACAGAAGACACCAGAAGGAAAACTTACATCTAAAGAGGTTAACAAGACCCAAGAAAACACAAGTAATAAACAATCCCAGACCAGCAAATCAGAAGAGGGGAAAAGCCCCACAACACAGCAACAAATAACATGAATAACTGTCACTGCTCATTGACAGCTCTTAATATTGATGGTCTCAGTGTTTTCAGCAAAAAGACACAGACTAACAGATTGGATTATAAAACAAGACCTATGTTCTCCTGATAAATCCAAGAAACACACATCACTAAATCAATGATAGACATCACCTCAGGGAAAAAGGAAAGAAAAGGGCATTCTAAGCAAAGAGACAAAATAGAAAAAAAAGTGTAGCTATTTAATATCTGACAAAATAGACTTAATACCAAAATGAATTAGAAGAGATAGGGAATGTCATTGTAACTCATTAAAGAAAATAAAATCTACCAAGAGGACATTGAAATTCTAAACATTTGTGCACCAATGGCTCCCAAGTTCAGACAAGAAGCACTACTACAACTAAAATCACAGCCTGACCCTCACACACTGATTATGGGTGACTTCAACACCCCTCTCTCGGCAACAGACAGGTTGTTCACATAGAAATTGGGGAATTGCTGCATTTCAAAAACCTACCAGACATCTACAGAGCAATCCGCCCAAGCACCAAAGAACGTATTTTCTTCTCAGATGTTCATGGTACGTCTCCAGAACTGATCATTTACTTGTACACAAAGTATGTCTCAATAGACAAAAGAAAATTAAAATAACACCCTGTGTCCTATCCGGCCACCATGAAATGAAGCTGGATATTAACAATAGAAGAATGTAATCAAATTCCTGGAAACTGAACAACTCATTCCTGGAAGAAAAAATGGGTTAAGGCAGAAATCAAGAAGGAAATTGAAAACTTTTAGAATTGAATGAAAATGAAAACACAACATACCCAGGCCTATGGGAGACAGTTTTAAGAGGCAAGTACATAGCACTAAGTGCCCACATAAGGAACTGAAGAAATTTTCTATTAGTAACTTAGCAACATACATGAAAGCTCTAGAACAACAAGAAGAAACAATAACCCAAAATAGCGCATGGCAACACATAATCAAATTGAGGGCTATAATCAATGAAACAGACAAACAACAACAAAAACAATATAAAGAATCAATAAAATGAAGAGTTGGTTCCTTGAGAAAATCAACAAGATTGACAAACCCTTATCCAGATTCACTAAATGATGGATAGAAGACTCAAATTAATAAAATTAGAAATGAAAGCATTACGTTACAACAGGCATTACAACAGACACCTATAGAATTCACAGAATTATAAAGGCACTTTAAAAAATCTGTACTCTACTGAACTGAAAAGCATAAAAGAAATGGCTAAAATTCTTGATATAAATAATTTACCAAAGTTAAATCAATATCTAGATAACCAAACAGGTATAATCACTTTATAAATCAGTGTGGCAATTTCTTACAAAGTTAGGAAACAACCTTCCTCAAGACCCAGCAATACCACTTTTGGGTATATACCCAAAGGATGCTCAATCATGCCACAAAGACATGTGCTCAACTATGTTCATAGCAGCATTATTTGTCATAGCCAGTACCTGGAAACAACCTAAATCCTCCTTGACTGAAGAATGGGTAAAGAAGATGTGGTACAATTACACAATAGAGTATTACAAAAAAAATAATGGCATCTTGAAATTCACGGGCAAATGGATGGATCTAGAAAACATCATATTGAGTGAGGTAACCCAGACTCAGAAAGACAAATATCATATGTACTCAATCATAAGTGGCTTTTAGACATAAAGCAAAGAAAATCCAGCCTACAATTCACAATCCCAGAAAACCTAGACAACAAAGAGGACCCTAAAAGAGACATACATGAATCTAATCTACATGGGAAGTAGAAAAAGACAAGATCTCCTGAGTAAATTGGGAGCATGGGGGTCATGGGAGAGGGTAGAAGGGGGGAGGAGAGGAAGGGAGGGGAGTGGAGAAAAATATATAGCTCAATAAAAACAACAAAAAGACAAAAAACCCAAAACAAACGAACAAATAAAAAGCAAATAACAAACAGACTGAGAAAGAAGCCAGGGAGATAGAGCCCCTTTCATAACAGCCTTCAAAACATAGCTTGAGATAAGTGCTAACCAAGCAAGTAAAAGACTTGCATAATAAAAACTTTAAGGTATTGAAAAAATTGGATGAAGACATCAGTAGATGGAAAAGTTTCCTATGTTTATACATCAGTAAGATTAAAAATGATCATCCTACCAAAAGCAATCTATTGATTTATTAAAATTGCCATCAAAATTCTTCACATAAAGTGAAAAAATAATTTTCAATTTCATATGAAAACATACATACAAAAAACTTAGTATAGCTAAAACAATTCTGAATAATAAAAGAACTGCAGGAGGTATCACCATCCCCACCCTCAAACTGTACTACAGAGCTACCGTTATAAAAACAAAATGCTACTGGTACAAAACCAAGCTGGTCAATGGAACTGAATTTAAGATTCACACATAAATCCATGCTCCCAGGGACATCTGATTTTTGATAAAAAAAAAAAGTACACACTGGAGAAAGGACAACATCTTCAATAATTGGTGCTGGTCAAATTGGATTTCTTCATGTAGAAGAATGAAAACATATCTATATCTATCACCCTGCACAAAGTTCAACACCAATTGTATCAAGGACCTCAACATAATACCTGATACCCTGAATCTGATAGAAAAGAAAGTCAATGGCTTTGAACTCATTGACACAAGGGAAAGCATTCTGAACAAGACACTAGTAGTATAGGCACCAAGACCAACAATTAATAGATGAGATCTCATAAAGATGAAACACTTCTGCATGGCACAGGACACCATTGTTTGGGCACTGTGACAGCCTATGGAATGATAAAGGATTTTTACCAATTATACCTCTGATAGAGGGTTAGTATCTAAAATATATAAAGAACTCAAAAAACAAAAACAAAAACCTGGACAAGAAAAAAATAAATAGTCCAATTAAAGAGGCAGTACGTACAAAACTAAACAAAGAATTCTCAAAATATGAACACAAATGGCTTCAAAATATCTAAAGAAAAGTTCAACATCTTAGGTCATCAGAGATACACAAATCAAAACAACTTAGAGATTTTTATCTTACATCAGTCAGAATGGTCAATGATAGCACTTACTGGCAAGGATGCAGAGAAAGGGGACCACTTATTCTTTGCTAGTAGCAGTACAGTCACTATGGAAATCTGTGTGGTGGTTCTTCAGAAGATGGATGACCCTAAGGAACAAGTGTTTTCCACGCACAACAATACTGACACACATGAATTCCCAGAGACTACAGCAATACACACAAACATAAATGAGTTTATGACAGTGGGGTTCCAGCACTAAGAGGGAAAGTGGACTTAGGGTTCTCCCACTAACCAAGAAGCTGTCTGTGACTGGCAAAGGGAAAATCAGTTTTCTTCAGTGGAGCCTTCACTGGGCATAGCAACCATGTTTCAGGGCAGGTCCCATACCCAGGAGCAGCTGACCAGCAGAAAATGTACTCAGAGGTATTTCTGTGGATTTTTGTTTCATTTTGGGTTGTGTCAGCATGTTCGGTCTTATTGGAGTTTTGCTTGTTTGTTTTCATTTTTGTTTTTCCTGTGTTTTTTGTGTGTTTCTTGATATTTTTCTTGTTTTGGAAATGGGAGGCATAGAGTTGGGTGGGTAGTGAAGTGGGAAGATCTGGGACCAATTGGGGAAAGTGAAAAACACGATCATCACACATTGTATGAAAAAAGTTTTTCGATTAAAAAAGGCTGAGTGTCCTGAGCTAGCATGCCTCTTGCCATGTAATGCAGATACTGCCTACTAGGGAGATACCCTTTACCATGTGCAGCCCCAGATCTTCAGAACTGGAGATGGATCACAAGCTGCCTAATAGAAAACAGAGTCAGCCATCTTGAATGAGGGAAGTCTGTTCCTGACAACTCCAAAGGAGGACAGCCAACTTTCCACATGGCAGAGAGGCTGCAAGTGACAAAGAGGCAGACGAAGGAGTGGACAGCATATTCAGGGACCCTTCAAAGTTGATACTTACTCTTTTTTATGGCCAGGTCTGTGGTGGCCTGATGACTCATCTTAATGAGTCAACCTGAAAGACCTCCAGGGAAAACTTGTTGTGGTTACCCCACAAGGCCAGGCTGCCTGCAAAATGAAATTTTATTATTTCAGAAATTAGTTTCATGGTAACCAATTCAACCAGTCAGAAGTCTTCCCAAAGGAGATGACAGGTTGGAAAAGGTTGACCAAGATGAAAATAAAATATCAGTTGCTTATTTATACATGTCCATTCCCACAGCCGGTTCAAAATGAAACTCTGGAGGAGAGTGCCTAGCCCCTCCCTGAGGTATGTGGTGGGAAAGAGTTGGGAGTTACTGTGCTCACAACAGTACTGGGAAGAGCTAGGATTAAGATCAAGAGCATGCTGCCTAGAGTTGTTAGGTCTAGAATTCTGGATTAATGACATTTGTATCCACATGGCAAAGTCTCTTTCAGGACTCCTGTTTTCACTATTCTTTCTCTATAGCTTTGGAGCCTGTCCTGGAACTAGCTCTTGTAGACCAGGCTGGCCTTGAACTCACAGAGATCCGCCTGCCTGCGTCTGCCTCCCAAGTGCTGGGATTAAAGGCATGAGCCAATGCATTCCATATAACTTTCTTCTTCTGAGATAAGAGAAATCTAACACTTTTTTCTATAGATGATATTTAGGAACAACATGACCAAGAAGAAGGTGGCATGGAACAGAATTTTGAGAGCCCTTCTAGTCAAAAAGGCCCCCTTAAAGATTTTTTCTCAATCTCTCTCTCTCTCTCTCTCTCTCTCTCTCTCTCTCTCTCTGTGTGTGTGTGTGTGTGTGTGTGTGTGTATGTGTGTGTGTTTGTAGGTGCCATAGAGGACAGAAGGGGGCCTTGGGTGCCCTGGCACTGGAGTTATAGGTAGTTGTAAGCTGCCCAGTATGGAGTGCTGGGAACTGAGTCCAAATCTTCTGCAAGAACATTGTGTTCTTAATTACTGAACCATCTTTGCAACCCCAAAGAGGTTTCTTTACATTCAGGATGACTGTCCCTAATTAATACCCACAGGACAGAACTTAAAACAAAGACTTGGGTTAATTAACACTGACATTTGTTCCCAGAGGCTAAGAGTGCCTGAGCAAATACTTCCTCAATGAGTGACGGAAAAAGTATTCCACATAATCTATTAAGGGTTGAGTATGGCATGACTCTCAGTGATTTTCTTGGGGAATAGCTGTAGTCAAGAGAAATAACTTTTACAAAGATCGTGACCTTAGCTTCAAATACTCATAGCTGACAAACAGTGTTGACTGTCACCTTTCTTGATAGGGACTTCTGGATTCCTATTCAATGAGATAAACCTTTTCTCGACAGAGTCCAACCACTAACCATTAGCACTGGTGCTTCTTTTTCCATTCTTTCGACACCACAGACTGACAGTGGCAGGTGCACCTGTGACTCGTGTCTGTCATCTGGACCCTGATGTCGTCTGTGTTTCCTTATCTGACTTCTCAGAAACCTGGTCCCCACATGGTTGCTTAAGAGCTTTTTGGGTAGTTTCTCATCAGGCCCTGGGACATACAAGTCTACATATGCCATGACAATCATCCTATCATGTGCTTTCAGTTATCTTGCTTACTGGAGAAGAGGGGAAGTCCTGTTACCCCCATGAAGTATATGTTTTTCTCTAGTTGTTACAGATGAAAACTGTCACCGCCCAAGAGACACAAAACCTTTGTGTTCTTTCTAGCCAGCACTGAGTGCAGGATGAATTGACTGAGTTTTTTTCTGAGCAGCATTGTCAGCTTGAGATAGGCAACAAATCTTCAACACAGCATGACCCCGTATCAGCCTTCCTGTTGAAGCAACCGTGGGAACAGGGACATTTCCTACAGACCTCAGCCATGACCTAGCAGTGGCACTGAACTCACTCATAGGTCATAACAACTAAAAACAGCTTCCTGAAAAAAATAGGTCATGGGTCAGCCATGTGACATTAATTAGAAAAGACCCATTATGACTAGATATATTTACTCATTTTTATGTGCATGAGATAAGCTTATTTCTCCTTAGTTTCCTCTTTTCTTCATCTCTAAAACCTATGGGATGAAAACCATGCTGTTTCTCACAATATGACTCCTGTTTAAATGCATTTGAGACACAGATGACCTAGCTTACTGCTTACATGCATGTAGGGCTGTATACATTATCACCAATCTAAAAACAAAGAACTGGAGTGAGGAAACCACTCCTGAAGCTAGTGAGAGTCACAGGCCCCCAGATTCAAGGAACGGAACCCTTGTTGGTGGGTCAGGACTTGGGATGTGGGGCAAGAGATCTGGATGCCACCTGTCAGCCACAGCTGTTTGTACAGCTGGGCAGAGCTCTGCATTTCTACCTTGGAGCTCCCTGGCTGGATCTCTTTCGCTGATCTTTCCTGTTGCCTGGGGTAGAAAAGCTCTGGCAAGTGGCATCTCCACACTCAAACTCCGGTCACCTTATCCTCACAAAGTTCGGTGCTTCCCAGCTTCTACTCCCACCTCTTTCTCTGCAGTTTTCAAACATACCTGCTCATTTACAACCCCGACACCAGCCCAGTCCTCCACCTCCAACTTTTACTACCCATTTTTACCAGGTGATAGGCTGGCTGCCATCTAGTCATGGAATAAAAATGGTGAGAATTTCCACCATGAGAAATAAGGAATAGAGGTTTTTGCTCTGGGTGCCCTGCTGTTCTGGCATTTCACTGAGCAGAAGTAACAGCAGTAACGTTTTAAGTTACTAACTGTGTTTAGAAACTGTAATTCAGCCAGACTTCTGTTCAGCACATGGAATTTACATCTGTATACAAGGTTGTCTTTATCTGAGTTTTCTTTCTCCATTTTCTGCTTAGTTTGGGCATGATAGCCAGTATGCAATTATCAACACAACGAAACAAATAACTAAAAACATAAAAATTTGGGCTCCGACTGGCATGTAAATATTCTTCAAGAAGAGAAAAACAATGAAGGTCTGCAGATGAGGCCAGTGTCTCCAAACACAGCTCTCTTGGGTGCCAGATATAGTTCAAGATATATAAGCAAGAAACCCTAATCATCACTTTTTTAAAACCTTAAAAAAATACTTTCATATTAATAAAGCAAAAGGTAGACATGGAAAGAATACAGATAGGAAAGAGAGAAGCTGGCTAACTCCCATTTACAGATAATATAATTTTGTACTTATGAGATCCTAAAGTCTGTCATTAAACTCATGGAATTTATAAACACTTTCAGCAAAGTAGCAGGATATGAAATCCACATGCAAAAATCAGTAGCTTTTCTATGTATCAACAACGAACATGCTGACAAAGAAATCAGGAAAACAATACCATTCAACAGTCTCGGAAATACTTAGGTATATAAGAGGTGTGTTTACATTTGAAAATTATTATTCTAACACCAATAAATAAATAACCAAGAATTAGACTGTGGTGCAGTGAGATAAACATTGTGGTAAAAGACAAAGCCGCGTGTTAGCTTACCATAGAAGAAGGGATGCTGAGGAAGGCAGAGAAGGGACCAACTGTGTGTGGCTTGGAAAGATGGGAGAATTGCTCAGATGAAAAAGAAAAGGCAAATGAACAATAAAGAAGGAAATCTATCCCTGACCATTGATTGCATATAAACAGCCACCTTGTGCTCCTAAAACCCTAGGTGGCGGGCTCTCATGCTGCCGTTCTTTCCTCACCATGATGGTCTCCATTCTCTCACAACCCTTTCCCCCTCTTTAGAGCCTTGTTATGGGATAAGAAGTTGTTTTTGTTTGTTTGTTTTAATTGGTTCCCAGAAGTACGGCGATTGCTGCCACAAACTTGACCATGTGGTTCTTATGCCATCAGGACTTGTTTGGGGAAGATGTGAGAGAGTTGGTACCTGTGGGCTGAAGAGACTCTGGAATCTATACACAGCTTAACAGGCAGTGATGGAGGCCAGAACTGCAATGAAAGTGCTGACAGTAAAAGGCTGTGCTTCAGAGGCCTCAGGAAAAGCAACGAATTAGACTAGAAAGCACTCAAGCTCTATTCTGTCCACGTCTTGAGATTTTGAGTGTGGCTGAATTTAAGTTTTGGACAGATTTTATTGGAGAACACTGTAAGACAGCATAGTATCCAGGTGTGGTGTGGATGGTTATTGCTCCCCACCAAGCTTATAATAAGAGAACAGAAGTGCAGTATGGTGAGTTTGGTGACCTGGTATTTGAGCACTCGGCCCCAGTTGGTGGCACAAGAGCTGTGGCCTTGCTGGAAGAAGTATGTTACTGGAGTCAGGCTTTGAACACTTGAAGTCTTCCAGTTTACTCTCTGCTCTGTCCTCATGGCTGAGGACGTGAGCGCTCAGTTTCCTGCTCCAGCCGTGCCAGCTCTTTGTTGCCATAGCTCCCCCACCATGATAGACTCTTGTAAGCCAAAAGCGCCTCTCTCTGCTCTGAGCTGCTTTGTTCATGGTGTTCGATCATAGCAACAGAAAAGTTAATACCATGATGAAGGAAGGGTTCATGGACAATGTTAAGGATGCAAAGAGAAGACAAAATGGCCAGGGCCAGAGCAGCTACAGTTGCTAAAGAAATTATCACAATTAAGGGAAAACTATGTATTTTGTACTAGGTTGGTAAAAATGGCAAACTGAGGGCGGTATTTGACCAACTGAAGTATCTAGTCTCCTGGAAAACTATTTGAAAAATACTTATTTTGAAAGGACAGTAGCCTAGAAAAGAGTGGTTGAACAGAACATGCCTTTGCAGGGATTCCTCACTCACAGTCAACAATAAAACCCACCATGTGTCATAAAGGACTGTTTCCATAGGTTTGGCCGTGCAGGACCTTGGATATACAGCCATGGTCCAAGGAGACCAGGCTAACATCTCAAGCTGGCATCACAATTTGATGGTAGCATCCACATGGTACTGATTTTTTAAGTATACATAAACCCCACATAGGTCATGGAGGCTTTCGTTAAAGTTCCAGAAAGTCAAAGAGGCCAGGCAATGTGTAACATGGTCAGGGTGCCTGTCAGGTGTTCCTCAAAGCTTTGCTTCAGGAAAGTATAGGAATTTGATAGATGGATTATCTGTCAAATATTTGAGATTAGACAAGTAAAAGTTTACTCACAGGGAACATTATTCAATTCATCAGGATAGGCTTATCAACATCTTCATTAGAACAGAGAAAGCAATCTGCCATTAACCTAGAAGGTGGCATTTGCAAGCAGAGTCTGAATATTCTAAAATGACAAGTAGAATATTGGTAATAAGCTCACAAGAAAGTGCCTGAAAAACCCATCTATGGTGCTCAAGTATTCTACTCTGTTCTGTTACATACCATGGCTTTTAAAAAGATTTCTACCCTTTAAATCTGCATTTCCCTTCTTCCCCATGTTAACCAATGGTTGCAGCCCCCTCTCTGCCAGACAAAGCAGAGGACATGGTGAGATGATGTTGACCTTCCCACTGGTGAAAGTGCAAGGGCACACTCTCTACCCAAACCTTCCTGCGCGGTCAACAGCCTAGCCTTCTACGAGTCTCATTCTTCTCCTTTAAGAATTCCATTCTTACGCTATTAGATATCAAGACTGAGTAGAGAGCTCCCATGTGGTAGGGGCTCCTGGGGGCTGAGGGGATGGAAACAAAGAAGCCACAGCATGGTCTAGTGACTACACAGGTGCGTATGTGTACATGGTATCCATGCTCCCCCGTGCAACCCTCTTCCTCCCCCTCCTACCATACCACAGCCATTTTTAGTATCAAAACCATGAAGTTTTAAAATAGCCAATCAGATAAGATGTTACTAAATATTGTAGACAAAGAAGTTAAGTGGCACAAATGACACCCCAGTATACTCAGGGTTTTGATAATCCATGAAGACCAAGTGATGTGGGAAGTCATTCTGTATGAGTGTTGCTTTTATTGATTAATGAATAAATAAGCTGCTTGGCCTATGACAGGGCAGAATAGAGTTAGGTGGGAAAACTAGACTGAATGCTGGGAGAAAGGAGGCAGAGTCTGAGAAGCCATGGAGCCACCTCCAGGAGACAGATGGATTGGAACCTTGCCAGTAGGCCACGAACCTCATAGTAAAATGTTAAGTAATAGAAACGGGTTAATTTAAGATGTAAGAGCTTGCTAGGAATATGCTAGAGTCATTGGCCAAGCAGTATTGTAAATAATATAGTTTCTGAGTGATTATTTCGGGTCTGGACAGCCAGGAACAAACAAGAAGCTCCCCCAACAACCAAAAAGTTGCACAACACACTGAGTCCTAGAAGAAAGAGCCATGGTACCATTTCTCTGTGCAGGAATCCTGTCCTAGCAATTTAAGCTGTGTACATTATCAACAGGCAAGACCAGCCCAGCAGCGTGAAACTGGGAGCCTAGGAATAGGCCCATTCACAGACCCAAGTGTTGCTACTTGTTAGAAGTAGATTCAAAAGTCAATAGTGGAAGAATGTACATTTAAATTTTTAAAGTTTATTTGATGATTTTATGTACATAGGTATTTTATCTGCATGTATGTCTGTGAACCACATATGTATAAGTGCCCACAGAAGTCATAAAGGGTATCAGGTCTTCTGGAACTGGAGTAACAGGTGGTTGTGCACCACTATGAGGGTGGTCAGAATAGAAATGTGGGTCCTTGGAGTTGCAATCAGCACTCTTTATTGCTGAGCCATCTCTCCAGCCCAGGAATGGACATTTTAAAAATGACTATTGATTTGCAAAGTGATAAAGTCAGATTCTTTAACATGTATCCCAGATAAAAGTATGTTCCAAATGTTTTGACTACAAATATGAAGAGGAAATTTTTGAAACAAAATTAACAAGTGCATTCACCATTGTAGGATAGAGGATTCAATTATCAGAGAAAACCACAAACCTACAAGAACAATGTTGATACAATTTCTATATTAATATATTTTATATAAAAGTTACTGTGAAATAAATAAAATGTCAAATAAATTGGTATTTTTACATTGAAATGACTTTCAAAAGAAAGCTTACACACAGTAAGAAAAAATAGCAACAACAACAACAACAGCCCCAAGCCCAAAGACTCATACTTTTCTGTTGGGCGGACATAGCATTACTTTGGAAGTAATTTCGGCAAAAAGCCTACTGAGAATGAAGAGCGTGTACTTCATAACCCAGAGATTTTCTTTTGAGAAAAGGACCTAAGCATGAAGTAAGTCCCAAGTGAATGTGTATTGTTTGACATAGGCATGGTCATGTGTAGTTCTAACGCCTCAGTATTACAAGAATGGCAAAGCTTTCCTGGGCTGAGGTTCAGAGGGATATCAAAAGCTTCCTCTGATCCAAATGTGAATGTTGTGAGTGCATGCAGGATATTCCCATCATAGCTTACTCCCCCAGTATATTTATGGCCTGACTGTTTTCCCACAGAGACAGTGCCTACCAGAGACCACCTAAACCTTTTTCAGCCCTGTATAAGAACCTGGCCTCCGCCAGGTGGTGGTGGCACACTTCTTTAATCCCAGCACTCCGGAGGCAGAGGCAGGCAGATGTCTGTGAGTTCAAGGCCAGCCTGGTCTACCAGAGCTAGTATCAGGACAGGCTCCAAAGCTACAGGGAAACCCTGTCTCAAAAAAACAAAAACAAAAACAAAAAAAAAAAACAAAACCAAACCAAACCAAACCAAAACAAAAACAACCTGGCCTCCTTGTTTATCTGTATTCAATAACACCCACTCCTTCTTCAGCTGTAAGCAACAACTCCACCTTCCCTGTCCAACAGTATGTAAGAACATGCTGAGCTCTCTGGGTACTGTAGCTTCTTCATCCAAAAGCCCACACAACTAAATCCCAGCTTTTCTGTGTCTGATTTTTTTTTTCATTCCCTACCACTCCTGTCAGGTAAATCCCAGGAGCCATACAATGATGTGGCAGACCTAGCAAACCTTACACATATGCACACACCCCCAACACACACAAGGAGATGGGCACAAAGTTGGTCTTAACAGCACTCAGAATGTTTTAAAAAATATAAACAGCTCACAGGGAGTTGGTCAACAGAGATGACCAAAGTTCCACGAAGAAACTCCCATGTACTGACCAGATCTTTGTATACCAACAGGACCATCAGCTACCAGGAGAGAGGCTGGAGAGAAATTTTCCACTAGAACGATCAGGGTGTGCGGATATTTTCTTATGACTGTTTCCAAGTCTCTAGACTGAGGTCAGAAGTGAGAGTCCTTATTGGCCAATGGCTAGTATGAACTCTACCTTCATCCAATATACTGAAGTACATCTGTGACTTACGAAGACTTACTCCTAGTCTCATTCAGTCTCCAAAGCCTGGGACCTTCTGTTCAATCGCATGTATCACTGAAGAGTCAACAGGAAATTGCGACTCATATAGAGTGAATACTTCTGGTGACTGAGGCTGTTCTTCCAAGCATGCTTAGACACTGGAGCCAGAGAGAGATAATGAAGCTTCATGAATGTGATCTCTGTTCTTAGGAGAATAAACAAAAGGACATCATTTCTACAGTGTGCAAGGACACAACGAAAAGCCCCTTATAAATCAAGAAGAGGTCTTTCACTGAACCTGAGTCCAGCACCCTGATCATGAAGTTCTAGTCTTGAGAGCTGTGAAAAATAAATGTTGCTGTTTATGGAAAAGTATCATCCCGTCCCTACAGGCATCTTCCTCAGAACCAATTTTAAAAGAAATGCAGTTATTTTAGATTTCCAGAAAAATTGCAAAAATAGTACAGAGTAGTTCTCACTCGCCATCACCCAGCTTCCAGGAGCAGCATTCTATACTGGGAACGAAGGTCCCCGAAAAGACACGCCACCTCCCACTGAACCTCCCTCAAGGCTGGGTAACCCAGAAGAAAGTCAATGATTGTAGAAAGTTTGGAATGTTGCAAAGTCTAAAGCCATGTTCTCTTGAGGCATCTTTAACCTTCCAAATGGCTATTTACTACCCTCCTCTCCATGTAAGCTAATATCTCTGTGAATACTGACTAAGTCCTTTGGAATGTATAAACAGACACCCAGCTCTATAACCAAAAGGCTAAGAATAGCTTCAGATGGTATCTGAGGCAGAGGTATTCTCACTTTGCTCTAACAAACCTGCCTGTTGTTTATACCAATGTACTTGAAAAGTGCCTTGATTCACGGCTTTCTTCATTGTGTTACTGTAAAACGCAGTCAAACTTTGTCAGTTTTGCTAATGACCAGTATGATAGTTAATCTTAATTGTTACCTTAAAAAGACTGAGAATGCCCTGGGAGATGGGCCTCTGGGCACACCTATGGAGCATTACCTTGCCTTTGCTCTGTAATGTGGGAAGACCCACCTTAATTGTTGGTGGGACCATTCCCTGGACAGCAGACCTGGAATGTAGCAGAGAAAACAGACTGAGCATCAGTCTGCATTCGCCACCTCTATTCCTCAGAATGAAGGGTGAGCAGCCTCCACAAGCAGCGACTGCCTCAGCTTCCTTACAGGAGCTAAAAGGAGTCCCTCCCTTATTACTTAGCTTCTCTAGCATGCCAGCACCATTTGTTGAAGATGCTTTTTTTTTTTTTCAAGGAAAACATATATAGAACCTCCTGGAAATTGGAAGCAGACAAGATCGCCTGACAAAAGTTGGGAGCATGGGTGCGGTGAGGGGGTGGTAAAGGGGAGGGGAGAGGTGGAGGGAGAGGGGAGAAGGGGGGGTTGGGGAGAGCTTGGGGGAGTGGGATGATTGAGATGGAGGAAGGACAGATATGGGAGCAGGGAAGGAGATATCTTAATTGAGGGAGCCATTTCAGGGTTGTCAAGAGGCTTGGTTCTGGAGGGGTTCCCAGAAGTCCACAGGGATGACCCCAGCTAGGACCCTGAGCAGTGGAAGAGAGGGTGCCTGAACTGGCCTTGTCCCATAGGCAGACTGATGGCTATCTTGAATATCACCATAGAACCTTCTTCCAGTGACGGATGGAGACAGAGACAGAGACCCACAACTGAGCACTGGACTGAGCTCCCAAGGTCCAGTTGAAGAGCAGAAGGAGGGAGACTATGAGCAAGAATGTCAGGACCACACGGGGTTGTTCCACCCACTGAGACAGTGTGCCTGAGCTAATGGGAGCTCACCAACTCCAGCTGGACTGGGAATGAACGAGCATGGGATCAAACTGGTCCCTCTGAATGTGGTTGACAGTTGGGACAGACTGAGGGGCCAATAACAATGGCACTGGGATTTGTCTCTTGGTGTGGAACAATTGTCTGTATTCTGTCAATTATATTTTAAATAAATGATGATTGGCCAGTAGCCAGGCAGGAAGTATAAGTGGGACAACCAGGCAGGAAGCAGAGGTGGGTCAAGGAGAACAGGAAAATTCTGGGAAGGAGGAAGCCCATACCTCCCCAGTCCTGTCCCAGCCACAGAAGAAGGAAGATGTGATTGTCCCACTAAAAAAGGTACTGAGCCATGTGGCTAACATAGATAAAGATAACAGGTTAATATAAGTTATAAGAGTTAATAAGAAGCCTGAGCTTATGGGCCAATCAGTTTATCATTAATATAGACCCCTGTGTGATTTCTTTGGGGCTAAACGGCTGTGGGACCTGGTGGAAGGACAGAAACCAGGCAGGACAGAAACCCAGACAACAGTCTCTACTGTATGTACTGGCTTTTTAGGATCCTATTCTCTTTGGATGTATACCTTGCTCAGCCTGGATGCAGTGGGGAGGGCCTTGGACTTCCCACAGGGCAGGGTGCCTTGCTCTCTCTTAGGACTGGAGGGGTGGTGGGGAGGGTGTGTAGGGGGAGTGGGAGGAGGGGAGGAAGTGGGAATCTTGATTGGTATTATTTTTAAAGTAATTTTAAAAAAGTAAAAAAAAAAAAGAGGCCCCTGCCCTCTTGCTTTTGTCGGATTACTTGATCCCAAAGACAGGAAAAGAAAGCAAGGGATCCCATTTATTTCTAAGTCCATACAGCTCTCCTTTCTCCTTAGTGCTACCGCCTTCTTGAACACAGACCCTTCTGACTTCTGAGTGACCTCGCAGTGAGGCATTCCAGCCTCCATTTAAGATATTTCTTTTCCTTCGCCCTCAGTCTTACCTTTTTTCTCATTTCTTATGAAATTCTCTTCCTGCCTCAAGTCTGATCAATTTTTAAAAACATTTATTATTTTTAATTATGATTATAAGTATGTATCTGTTTGGGGTGTGTGCATCGTTAAGGCAGATGCTCTCAGACTCTAAAAGAGCCAGACTTTCAGACAGTTTTAAGCTGCCCAGGATGGGTCCTCCGGAAGAGAAGAAAGTGCTCTTAGCTGCAGAGCCATCTCTCCGGTCCCATGTTGTTGTTTGTTTGTTTTTGTTTTGGGGGGATTGTTTTGTCTTGTTACCCTGAATTTTCTTGTTGGAAGATGTCACTTTTCAATAGTAAGTGGAACAAATGACAATCTAACATACGTCCTCCCCTCAAATGTCCCTATAGAATCCATAGCCTCAGGCCATGTATATGAGTACACACTGACCTAGATCATAGGCCGCTTGAGCCTGGTACTTCAGCCCCATCTTCCAACTCCATTCCTGGCCCAAGAGCCTATCATCTATTACATTGGGGCATTATTTCTGGACTGCACAGTACTGGCTTGGAAATTTGGACTGTTCCTAAATTGAAAATGTTGTGACTGACTCATTTACCAGACAGGTAATGATTTCCTCCTTCTTTGAATGGATTTGAGGAGAAGAAGATTCACCACATAGAAAGGACAGTGCAGCTATTCATGGTGTCTCCAGATCTGGGGTATGGGCTGCGGTTGCTCTCACCATAGCTTTCTTGTATGTGACCAGAGGTTGGTGGCTGAGTAGGTGCTGATACTGAGAAGCTTGGTTGAGGAAAAGGCAGCGTTCTTAGCACCTACAAGGGTGCATCCTCCTTTCATGGAAGGGTGATGTAGGTCCACTTGTCCTGGTCTAAGGGACCTTTTCCTTGGATAGACTTCGCCTAAGCCTTCTGGCTAAGCTGCATCACATCTGCCCCAATTTAGCAGTTAGTCCTGGCCCTCCAGGGCTGGAGGCCATGTGTCTGCATTGCTGGAGTATCCCTGGTACCCAGAAGTGTCTGCTCCAAGGAGTGTCCGATAAACACTGGGACAAAAGGACGTGTGTGAACAACCTCACAGGTATAAGAACAAAAGGTGAAAAAAGAAAGAAGCAGAATCTTTTCTCCAGATCCAGAGAGGCCTCCCTACGTGACTGTCTACCTTCCAACAGACAAAGCCTATTAAAAATGGGAGTGAGGCCATGTTTTTATTAGTCTAATAAAAGAGTCAGGCTGATACTTTTTTCTCTCAGTGTGCTCACCAACCCAGAATGCCAACACTGTTTTAGCACCAGGAATTTCCCTGGCAGCCTGTCTATACTGCACCAGCCAGGAACTCTCCAGTTGCTCTGGGGGAGCCCCCCTTACTTATCCATCCCTTTCCAGCTCTCCCTTCCAATTCAATCAGTCTCACCACACTCTTTCTACTCTTCATCAAGTTTACCTCTAAAGAACCACAGACCCCAGAAAATATTGATATGACAGGTGGTGGGGCACAATTGCCTAATAGTGGAAGAAGGCTACCTTCCTTTGTTTGCCTTCTTTTTTTATTTTTTATTTTTTTTTAAGGAACAGAAAGGTACTTGGCTATGAAAGCACAAACAAACTTGACAGCCTGTGATAGACTTCCTTGCCAATATAAACTCATGTGCTTCACAGGATGTCTTTTCCCTGACATTGATTCAGTACGACAACTTCTTTATTGCCAACCCAAGAAAATCTCTAAGAAATGCCAGTGCCCTGCAGTCAGGGAGGCTAACACTAAGCCTTGGGGAATTCTTAATAGTACAAGGAAAGTCTGCATTAAGACTTTGGCTGGCTATCGTAAGTCACTATGAACTCACAGACTGTCAATTAAAGGACAGTGAAAGTGGTAGGGGTGGAGGGTTAGGGGGTGACCTTTTGCCTAAAGATAAATGAATGAACACAGTCTTGTTTTAGTTTTCTATTGCTAGGAAGTCTACGCCAACAACACAGGAGAAAAACTAACATTCCAAAGAAAACACCTTTGGCACACAGGCTCAGACTGTGCCACTGTATTTACAAAGGACAGTGAAGTGGAACGAAGATGCTTGGCATCCCAGCTGGCATCGCTGCTGGGGCTTGAATGACTGCTCTCTCTCCTTGCTACTCTTGGCATCATTATCATCCTTCCTGCTAGAACTGCAGCAGGTCGTTCTCTCTATTCTACCTTGAGATCTTGGGGTGGGAGAGTACCTCTTTAGCACGCATAAGGCTCTGTACTGGAGCCCTGGCACTATAAAAACATTACCTTTGACCTTCATCTGTTTATTTTTATTTAAGTTTTATTTTATGTGTGGGACTGCTTTGCCTGTATGTGTGTCTGTGCACCACTTACATGCCTGATGCCTGCAAAGGACAGAAGAGGTCATTGGCTTCTCTGGAACTGGAGTTACATACAACATCTGTGAGCCAGTATGTGGGTGCTGGGAATTGAACTCCAGTCTTCTACAAACGAAGCAGGTGTTCTTACCCACTGAGCCATCTCTCTAGTCTTCTGATATACATATTCTTTCTGGCCCTTACGTTTGTTCTTCACTGGATGGTATCAAATGCTCCTTTAAATCTGAGTGAAGAAGTCAGACAGCATCTCTGAGAAGTTTAGAACCCACAGCCTAAGCTGTGTGTCTTTCCAGGTGGACATAATATTTCCCCTACTGTACTGAACGCTTTCCTCAGAGGGAGGAACCTTAGGGTTTTAATGTTAAAGAAGAGGGCAATGCTGTAGTTTGGCTGTGAAATGTACTTCATAGATCCATTTGTTTGAACATCCACAGCTGGTAGAGTTGTTTGGGAAGGTTCGGGAATCCTTAGGAGGTGTTTCCCTGAAGGAAGTGTGTCATTGAGGTTGGGGTGGGAAAGGCTGAAGTTTTAT
>PVIU01028015.1:0-19586 GCA_004026605.1 Ondatra zibethicus | reverse complement strand
TGTGTGTGTGTGTGTGTGTGTGTGTGTGTGTGTGTGTGTGTGTGTGTGTGTGTGTGTGCGTGCGTGTGCATGTGCATGCACTGGGGGGGATGTCACACTAGAGAAAGCCATTGCTTGATACAGTGAAATAGAACTGATAGAAGTACATAGAAAATCACATAGTGAGACGCACAGTAAAGACAACCTAAAACAGACAGGATAAATCTGATGCCTTGATTAGCAGCTATGTCTGACTTCTCCTATGCATCCAAACAAAAGGAGACTTAACCAGACTTTTCTCCAGAGGTGACAGACCAGGTGACTTTATAATGTATTTCCTTTTTGGGTGTCGTATCAAACTCCTCTGAATCATGAGGCATTAACTGATTAAAGGAAGCTCTGGGGCAGCAGCATAGACACTGAAAGAAACAATTAATAAATGGGACCTCCTGAAACTGAAAAGCTTCTGTAAAGCAAAGGACACAGTCAACAAGACAAAACAACAGCCTACAGAATGGGAAAAGAACTTCAGACACATCAGGCAGAGGTCTGATCTCCAAAATACACAAAGAACTCAAGAAATTGGTCACCAAAAGAACAAATATTCCAATAAAAAAATGGAGTGCAGACCTAAACAGAGGACTCTCAACAGAGGAATCTAAAATGGCTGAAAGACTCTTAAGTAAATATTTAACATCCTTAGTCATCAGAGAAATGCAAATCAAAGCAACTCTGAGATTCCATCATACACCTGTAAGAATGGCCAAGCTCAAAAATACTGATGACAACTTATGCTGGAGAGGTTGTGGGGAAAGGGGAACACTTCTGCATTGCTAGTGGGAATGCAAGCTGGTACAACCTCTTTGGATGTCAGTGTGGTGATACCTCAGAAAATTAGGAAACAATCTTCCTCAAGACCCAGTAATACCACTTTTGGGTATATATTCAAAGGATGCTCAATTGTGCCACAAGGACATGTGCTCAACTATGTTCATAGCAGCTTTGTTTGTCATAGCCGGAAAGTGGAAACCACCTAAATGTCCCTCAACTGAAGAATGAATAAGGAAAATGTGGTACATTTACACAATGGAGTACTACACAGCAGAAAAAATAACGACATCTTGAATTTTTCAGGCAAATGGATTGAGCTAGAAAACATTATTTTCAGTGAGATAACCCAGAAACAGAAAGACAATTATCACATGTACTCACTCATAAGTGCTTTTTAAACATAAAGCAAAGAAAACCAGCCTACAAAGCACAATCCCAGAGAACTTAGACAACAATGAGGACACTAAGAGAGGCTTACATGGATCTACTCTACATAGGAAGGAGAAAAAGACAAGATCTCCTGAGTAAATTGGGAGCATGGGGACCTTGGGGGGGGGACTAAAGGGGGGAGGGGAGAGACAGGGAGGGGAGCAGAGAAAATATAGAGCTCAATAAATATCACAAAAAGAATTATTAATATGTGTGTATGATATTCATGTGTAGCTATACATGCCACGGTCGGCATGTGAAAGGCAGAAGCCAGCTTTGTTGAACTGGCTCTCTCTTTCCACTTTTACATGGGTTCCATGAATCGAACTCATGCTGTCAGGATTGTACAGCAAGTGCTTCACTAGGGAACCATCTCACTAGCTCATATAGATTGGTTTTATTGGATATGTAGCAAGTTTGAAACAAAGTATTTGTTGCTGTACATACATACATCATCTCATTAAATATGTATACCAACTCTGTAAGCTCAGTATTAGGATTCTTTCTAGGCCTCTTTTATATAAGAAAAGCATGAGATACCAAGAGGTAGACTGGTTTGTCCAGGACCATCTAGCTTGCAAGTGAAAGACCTAAGACTCAAAATAGGTCCATCAAGTCAAACGTGGTGGTGTGTGCCTGTAATCCTAGCACTTAGGAGAATCAAGAATTCAAGGCCAGTTTTGGTTGCACAGAAGTTTGACGCAATCCTGGGATACATAAGACCTGTTCTCAAAAACAACGACAACAAAACAAAAGCACCAAACCAACGCAAAAGAAAACAAAAGTCCTGCTGATTCTTGAGGCCAGGGAAAATCATCTTCTCTCCTGGGAATGATTTGGTGAGCGCTCTAAATTGCTGTAAGTGGTCATGCACCACGTTCATGCCGCACCTTTCTTCCACTCCTATAACATATTAATAACATTATCTGAGTATTTTGTGTCAACACACATTATCTCTAGTGCTTACAAATGTATGCCAAAAAGGTAGTATCAGTCTTGCCATCTGCAAAATATGTTCAGAGAGGCAAAGTGACTTGCTTAAGTTCACATAACCAGTAGAGATAGATCTAGGTTTCAAATTCAAATCTAGGGCTGCTGACACGGTCTAACAGGTAAAGGCACTTGCCACCCGAGTTTCATCCTTGCAACTCACATGACAGGAGAGAACCTTTTCTTAGTTGAAGATGTGTTACATTCGTTTATGCTGCACAATATTTGTTTAATGATACAAAGATTGCTGCATTCTCTTATGTTGCATTTGTTTAACTTTGTAAAGCTGTGTTACTTTGCCTGCCTGAAACATGCAGTTGGTCTAGTAAAGAGCAGAATGGCCAATAGCTAGACAGGAGAGAGATAGGTGGGGCTGGAGGGCAGAGAGAATAAATAGGAAGAGAATTCTAGGGAAGAACCAGGAGAAAGGAAAGGAGGAAAGGAGGACACCAGGGGCCAGTCACCCAATCACATAACCAGCCACGGAGTAAGAAGGAAAGAAAGATATATAGAACAAAGAAAGGGCCAGGTGGTGGTAGTTCATGCCTTTAATCCCAGCATTAGGGAGGCAGAGGCAGGCAGATCTCTGAGTTCGAGGCCATCCTGGTCTACAATAGCTAGTTCCAGGACAGGTTTCAGAGCTACAGAGAAAAAACTGTCTTGGGAAAATAAAAGAACAAAGAAAGGGAAAAAGTCCAGAGGCAAAACATAGTTAAAGAGAAATGGGATAAGTTACATTAGAAAAGCTGGCTAGAACAAGATCTACTGAGTCAATTGGGAGTGTGGAAGTCATGGAAGAAGATAAAGGATAGAAGGGGAGAGGGGAGGAAGGAAGAGGAGTGGAGAAAAATGTATAAGTTAATAAAAACAATTAAAAGGGAAATTATCAAAGAATTAATAAAAATATATTAAACATGAAAAATAAAAGAAAGAAAAGCTGGATAGAAAGAAACTAAGTTAAGGCCAGGCATTCATAAGTAAGAATAAGTCTCTGTGTATATATTTGGGAAGTGGGTGGTAAGCCCCCAGAAAAGTAAAAAAAAAAAAAACAGCTGCAAGAACCAACTCCACACATGCCATGGATGGCACATTTACACCCCCACCCCCACCCTTTCCACTCACTAGATGAAAGTAATACAAAATTTCAAATTTGTCATTTGATACTAAGTCAAATCCTTTACTTTCCCCACCAAACAGCACTGCCTTCCTTCACTTTATATTGATATTATACGTATATGCTTGTGTTACTCAGCACACCAAGGGGCCAGAATGCTGTGTTGATCAGCGTACTAGATGGTAGTTGGGTTTTGCGGGTCATGTGGTTTCTACTACAGCTGTTGGACTCTCGTGGCACTATTGAGAAGCAACCATAGACAGTACAGAAACAAAGGAGTGTGGTAGTGCCCTGGTGAATATCCATGAATACTGAAATTTCGTTTCCTGTATCTTGGTAGTGTGCTAGACATGACTGGGACCATGCCATATACCGCTAACTCCTTAAAGACGGAAGGCTATCTTACTTATTCGTCATTTTCCCAGGATATCCCAGTGCTCCCAGTTAGAACCCAGGAAGTATTTGCCTAGAGGACATGGACTCCAGTGACCGTTTCCTTTCTTCACATATCAGTTCTGTGACCATTAGCAAGTCACCATAAAGTTATTGAATGAAAAGAAAAGAAATGAAAAGGAGAATATGACCACTCCTAGGAACGGGTTGAGGAGAAGGTTTATTGTAGATATGAGAGAGAACACAGCCAGACGCATCTGGAAAAGTCCTGAGTGAACATGAGCACACTGAGTTGGGCCATGTGGAGGAGGGGGAGCAAAGGAGGAGCCTCTGGCCAAGAGACTGGTGTAGTCAAAATGGTTGAGTTATACAGGGGCTAGAAGATCTGGGGGAATGGGCAACACAGTTCCTGGGCTGGAGTGTTCAGGGAAGGAAGCCAGGTATGCCCTGTAACAGGTAGGGACCAAGGGATCCTGGGAGAAGCTGCAGGCCAGTGTCTACTCTGATATGTTAATAAACACCTAAGTTAGTCCTTTGTCCCAGGCTTGGGACTTAACAGTTACCTTCTCAGTTTTCTCATTAAAAAAAAAGAAAAAGAAAGAAAAGACCTGATGGGTTCAGAAAACCTTAGAACAGAATATGACACTTTAATTGCTGTTTATTAATTTCAAGCAAATAATCCAGCCCCTTTACTGTCTTCATGGGATATATTGGGATATATGTCATTTAGTCAGATGGAAACAGAAAAGAAAAAGTGTGAAACTCTGTGGACTAGCATCTTGCCAGCAATAGACTTTGATGTGAATCCTGTTTCTGAAGTCTTTTTGTCCCTGTTTTTCACCTGGCCTTGGTGGCTGGAGAAATTCTCTTGAAGACTCTCAATAGGGGACACAAAATTAAGACCATTGCCAGGACCACTGGAAATATTTGGCTTCTGCTTCGATCTAATTGTATTGAGGCACAGTACACACATTCCACCTCTCTGGAGCTAGGCCTGCTCTCCTCTCTCCAACTCCCTTTCTCAGCTTAGCCCCACAAAGGCCAGGAAGTCAGAAGCTTCTACCCTAGTGCCCCCATTGGGCACCTTCGTCAGGGACCAGCTGCCCTGAAGGATCTTTGCTGCCTCTATTTGTGAGCATGACAATGACGGCCTCTCACTTGGAGCATTGGCCTTCCTTCTTCATCACCACCACTGAGAACTCTTGATTTCATGATCTACTCTTGGGCCTGCTGAATTTCATTCTGTCCTGCAATAGATCATGCTGCCTGTCATTTGTCATGAGCACCTGTTCTCTCTTCTTGGGATCGTCTGATTTTGTTTTATTGATAGCCCAGGTTAGTCTCAAACCTCTTATCTTATGGCTTTGTTGGGATTATAGGCATGCATGTTTTTTTGATTATACTTAAGTCCACTTCAGCAGGTTAAGTATTCCTTACCCTTTAGGTATTTAAATCTTACTTTATCCAAGAACCTTCTTCTGATGTAGCTAGAATAAATATTAACTCTTTATTTCAACAATTACTTAACTGTACAACACATCAGTGGCAGAAATTAATCTAGCTTCCTTCATTTTCTTATTGAGCAAAGAAGAACATCACATTTCTCAGGTTCTCCCGCCATCAGATTGGCTTCTGGTCACTTTCAAGTCTTGGCTGTAAATCTTCCTATGTAGTTTTCCATGAACTGCTTTTGCATGTTAGTCCACAAAGTAGACTGGGTCCAATTTAGTACTCCAAAGTGGTCATGGGATGGTGAATCCAAATGAAAGAAAAGCCTGTATCTTGAGTCATTGCTTGGATATCTACCCAGATGAGCTCCTTGACATCCATTGGCCTGTGACATAATTAATAAACACACTTCTGTGTGTGTGTTGAGCCACTGGTATGCAAGGGGAGTTTCATCACTAATGCTAGAATTAATTACCTTGACCAACATTATTTGCTGTGTATCATAGCAGTTAATGATAGTGATTAAAATTGCCTATTTGCTTGACTTTACTCATCACTAGGATGAAAACTCCATTAGAGTTGGGGATTTTGCCAGGAATTTTGTCTCCTATATCTTCAGCATTGTATTACTTTTCTATTATGGTGATGAAACACCATGACCAAGGAAACTTGTAAGAGAAAGAATGGAATTGGCTTATGGTTTCAGGGGGTTAGAATCCATGATAACAGAGCAAAGGTGTGATGGCAGAACAGTGGAGAATTCATATCTTGATCCAAAAGTAGGAGGGAGACCACTGAGAACAGCCTGAGTCTTTTGAAACCTCAAGCCTCCCTCAGGTACATACCTCTCCCAAAATGGCTACACTTCTAAATCCTTCTCAAAGGGTTCCACCAACTGGGGACCAAGTATTCAACCGCCTGAGAATTATGTGGATATCTCATTTAAACAACCATTTTCCACTCCCTGACTGCCACAGGTTCATGGCGTATCATAACATCAAAATGCATTCAACCCAACTTCAAAGTCTCCATAGTCTTTCAGTCTCAAGACTGTTTAAAAGTTCAAAGTCTTATGAGATTCCAGGCATTCTCTTATGTGTGACTGCCTGTGAAATCATAACAGGAATTATCTACTTCCAGCATATGATATCACAGCACATACATTTCTATTCCAACAGGGAGGAATCAGAACACAGTGGAGAAATACTAAACCAAAGCAAGACCAATACCCAGCAGAGCAAACTGCAAATTCTGTAGCTCTGCACCTGATGTCAAAGTGCTTAGATGTCTCTGCCCTTCCAGTTTTGCTGCCTTCAACACACTTCTCTCTCTTGGGCTGTGTCCTAGTTAGGGTTATCACTGCTTTGATGAAACACCATGACCAAAAGCAAGTTGCAGAGGAAAGGGTTTATTTGACTTACGCTTCCACAGCACTGTCCTGATAGCATAAAAGGCAGTTAAGACAGAAACACAAACAGGGCAGGAACCTGGAGGCAAGAGCTGATGCAGAGGTTATGAAAGAGTGTTACATATTGGCTTGCTCCCTATGACTTGCTTAGCCTACTTTCTTTTCTTTTCTTTTTTTATTGAGTTCTACATTTTTCTCTGTTCACCTCCCTGTCTCTCCCCTCCCCTTCAACTCTCCTCCAAGGTCCCCATGCTCCCAATTTACTCAGGAGATCTTGTCTTTTTCTACTTTCTACTTCCCATATACATTAGATCTATGTAGGTCTCTCTTAGTGTCCTCATTATTGTCTAAATTCTCTGGGATTGTGTTTTGTAGGCTAGTTTTCTTTTATTTATGTTTTAAAAACCACTTACGAGTGAGTACATGTGATAATTGTCTTTCTGGGTCTGGGTTACCTCACTCAAAATGATGCTTTCTAGTTCCATCCATTTTCCTGCAAAATTCAAGATGTCATTATTTTCTTCTACTGTGTAGTACTCCATTGTGTAAATGTACCACATTTTCCTTATCCATTCTTTGGTCAAGGGGCATTTAGGTTGATTCCTGGTTCTGGCTATGACAAACAATGCTGCTATGAACATATCTGAGTGCATGTCCTTGTGGCATGATTGAGCATCCTTTGAATATATACCCAAAAGTGGTATTACTGGGTCCTGAGAAAGGTTGTTTCCCAATTTTCTGAGAAATCACCACACTGACATTCAAAGGGGTTGTACCATCTTGCATTCCCACCAGCAATGCAGGAGTGTTCCCTTTACCCCACAACCTCTCCAGTATAAGTTGTCATCATTGTTTTTGAGCCTGGCTATTCTTACAGGTGTAAGATGGAATCTCAGAGTTGCTTTGATTTGCATTTCTCTGATGACTAAGGATGTTGAACATTTCCTTAAATGTCTTTCAGCCATTTTAGATTCCTCTGTTGAGAGTTCTCTGTTTAGGTCTGTACTCCATTTTATATTGGATTATTTGTTCTTTTGATGACAAATTTCTTTGTATATTTTGGAGATCAGACCTCTGTCTGATGTGGGGTTAGTGAAGATCTTTTTTCATTCTGTACTAGCCTACTTTCTTATAGAATCTAGGACCACAAGCCCAGGGATGGCAATATCCACAATGGACTTGGTCGTCGCCTATCAATCACTAATTAACAAAATGTTCTATAGGCTTGATCGCAGCCCAATCTTATGGAGACAGTTTCCCAATTGAGGTCCCCTCCTCTCTGATGACTCTAGCTTGTGTCAAATTGGCATAAAACTAGCCAGCACAGGCTGGTTTGACTCACTGTATGCAGCTCTCCTTGGTAGATATCCCATGGTTCTGGCACCTCTACTATCTTGAGGTCTCCAATGATCTCCAGGATTCACTTTCACACCTTCACACAATAGCCTCTCAAGGCCTCTAAGAAGGATTTTTTCTGCCACATGCCTGGCTTCAGTGACTCTCTTTATCCATAGAAGAAGATTCTACAATCTTTATGTCTATCATGACTCTAAAGCCAGAACCACTTGAATGACACTGTTAAGTTCAACTATCTGCTTGGAATGGAGCCTGGCCCCAATGAACCACTCCTTGGTCATACTCTGTAATAACTCATTTGTGTCTTACTCACTTACTAGTTTGCTTCTATTGCTGTGATAAAGACCATATTCAAAAGTATTTTTGGGAGGAAGGGGGTTATTTGGATTTTATTCCCATTTCACGGTCCATCACTGGAGGAAAGTCAAGGGCAGGAACTCAATCAGGAACCTGAAGGCAGGAACTGAAGAAGAGGCCATGGTGGAATGATGGATTGCTCTCATGGCTTTCTCGGCTTGTTTCTTTTGCACACAAGGCCAGGTGGCTAGGGGGTGGCACCATATAGAGTAGGCTTCTCCTATCATATCAATCATTAATTAAGAAAATGCCCACAGCCTTGCTTACAGGCCAATCTGATAGAAGCATTTTCTGAGCCGAGGTTTGTTTTTGCAGATTATTGTTTTGATTTTTAAATCTTCTTTTTGAAATTAAAATAGAATTACCTCACTTCCACCCCTTCCCTTTTCTCCCTTCCAACCCCTTGCTCTCTCTTAAACTCATTGCCTCTTTTTTTTTTTTTTTTTTTGGTTTTTCGAGACAGGGTTTCTGTGTGTAGCTTTGGAGCCTGTCCTGGAATTTGCTCTGTAGCCCAGGCTGGCCTCGAACTCACAGAGATTCACCTGGCTCTGCCTCCTGAGTGCTGGGATTAAAGGCATGTGCCACCACTGCCTGGCGGACTCCTTTTCTTCGTGTGTGTGTGTGTGTGTGTGTGTGTGTGTGTAACCTGTACAGTTTGTATAATGTTGCATGCATATGTACATGATTTCTGAAATGACCATTTTGCTTATGTCAAGTTGACAGGAAACTAACCAGCATATGCACCTATCATGGTATGAAATTACATATCTACTGGATGTTTGCCTTTTCATTGTCTATCTCCCTCATTGTTAAACCCTAAGAGTATAGACAGCACCTGTTTTGCTCATGCATCTTACTATATGTAACACTTAATGCAAAGCTAGGCACATAGTAATTACTTACTAGTATATGTTGAATGAAATAACAAGCACAGGGGGCTGAAGACATGTATCAGCATTTTTTGCTCTTGCAGAGGATCCAGGTTCAATTTCCAGCACCCTCACAACCATCTGTAACTCCAGTTCCAGAGGATATGAATCCCTATTCTGGCTTCTGTGTGTACCAGCCCCATATGTGGTACACATACAGATGTAAAGGCAAATAATCATAAAATAAATAAATCTTAATAAAATACGTTTTATATTATTAGCTGACTGTGGAAGTGCATGCTTTTAATACCTTTTAATATCTCTGAATTTGAGACCAACCTGGTCCACATAGTGAGGTTCAGGCTAGCTAGGGCTGTGTAATGAGAACCTGGAGGTGTGTGGAGAGAGAGAGAGAGAGAGAGAGAGAGAGAGAGAGAGAGAGAGAGAGAGAATTTCAAGCACAGAACATAGTCCACCTAGCTTGTGATGGTGTTATTGCCCACAAACTCATTATGAAAAGCTCTCAGTTCTTTAAGGCAGCAGATTCATGTCATTTCAACCCTTAGAAATCCAAGACAGGAAGAGCAAGAATTCTATGCTCCCGAGTAGACAGACCCTGTCTCAACAACAACAACAACAAAATTTTATGCCAGGCTACATAGTAAGAACTTGACAAAAAGAAGAAGAAAAAGAACAGTTAGAATCCATCCCATTCAACTTTTAATATCATGTGAAACTCCCATTGGAGTCATTAGGGCGTGCATTAACAAACTGCTACCCCAAGGCCAAATGTAGCCAGCTGCTACTTTTTATACAGCCGAGCCAAGAATGTTCGTATGGTTTTACATCACTGGAAAACAAAAGGAATTTTTTTTTATTTTTGCCATGCATTAACATTACATGATGCATAGCTTCCTCCTTCTTTGTTGACACACAGTCACTCTAATTTAGCTACTATTGGTCTTTTTGCTGACGTCATGCTTTGACAGCTGAGTGAAATAACAGTAACAGAGTGTATGACTTGAAAAGCTTAAAATATTTGCCATTTAGCCCTTTACAGAAAACTATGGCAATGCATGGACTAGGAACCTATTACAATGTGTAAGTTGCATGGGAAAAATCTCAGAATGAGGTAGTATCTGTGATCCATACTCAAACTCAGGGTTTATTCTTGGACCTGTATAAGAAAAGTATAAATCAAGACAAATTGTAGAAGGGAAAGAAAGGAAGGTGAATGAAATGAGAACGTGACCAGTCCAAGGTATGGTTGAGGAGACCTTTATTGTAGATAAGAGAGAGGGTAAAGTCAGAGGCATCTGGAAGAGTCCATAACAGGGGGAGAAAGCAGTAGACTGATCATGGCCAGCAGAATGAACCAAGCTATGAGAGAAGAGAGAAAGAGAGAGAGAGACTAGGATAGCAAGAGAGGAGGACCAAGAGACAGGGCAAACAGATCAAGAGAGGGAACCAGGAGCCAAGAGAATGCATGGCCGAAATATAGGAATGAGAAGCCGGGGTAAGGGAAGTCCGTGGGCTGGAGAGATTCAGGGTAGGATGAGAAGCACTGAGAGCAGTCAGGATGCCATCAGGTCCTTGCTGAAAGAGCCTAGGTCAGCATGTGCTTTAGTATATTAATGGGCAGCACGTTTGTCCTGAGTTCCTTTTGAACCTGACAGAAGGCAGGTCCAAAGCAAGTTTCATTGACATTTACGGCCCCAACTGTGAAGTCATCGTGAGTGGGAGCCACAGAAAGAGGACAGTGGTGTTTAGGAAGAACCTGGCAACGGATGAATATAGGGGAGTGTGTTACAACTGTACTGTGAGTCAAGCAACTGATACCTTGTGCCCACCTGTCAAAACAATCATCTGAGCTGGGCCTGTTGACCATGCACACCCCCTCATCGAGGGGTGGGGATGGGGTCACAAGAGCCACACCTGAGTATCCAACTCTTTATCACTTGCTGTACTCTGCGTTAATTGGACATGACCTCAAAGAGAGGCTAGAGTATATGGGAAGTGGGGAGGCCCATTTATGAGGCTATGGAAAAGCCCAAATCCCCTGGGTAATGGTTTTATAGGTGTAGACTGTGGGGGGGGCACCCACACCTCTGTAAGTAAACCCTCCCCTATGCTCTGTGAGGGAGCCCAATAAACTCATTGGTACCCCCAGAATACACTATGGTGGAAATGTGCTTCTATTTGTCAATGGGACCTTAGGAGAGGGGGTAGACTTTGTTGATTATATCTCCTCCCTGGGAAGGAATTTCAGCAACAAACGAGGGGTGGGGGACCATACCGCAATGAGATAGAAGGGAAAGCACAGCCTCCTGTGCACGGTTGCTCCTTGTGGCTGGACACTGAAGAGCATGGAGTCTACAGAAAGTAGTGTAGCAGAGAGAGACTCAGGCCATGCTGTGGAGGATGGCAAGCTTCCCACTGTGACTCCAGGTTGGTTTGCTGTGGGGATGCCTGCAAATGCTGAGGCATAGCTGAGAGTTGCTCAGAAACTGAGCATCCTGAAAGCCCAAGGTTCCTGGAGGCTCTGGGCAGGGAAAGCACTGAGCTAAAGCCTCTTATTTACTGTTACTACTCAAATCTTTGATCTCATCCTTGTAAATCTTACAGATTCACATTTAAGTCTTCCAGAAGACCTTTTGCTTGAATGCCCTCTGTGAGTCTCTTATACTCAACACTTGATGGGTGGGATTTTGGCCCTTCCTTCTCCTCTTTCACATGAAGGCAATGCCTAGCTAAGGGCCAGAGCTGAGGATCTTGGAAGAGCTGTCCCATGTTATCATGGCCTACTTTTGCTTCTTTTGATTACCTGGAAGGCAGTCTTCCAGCATCCTGCACACAGCCAGCTCTCTTTTCCTGCCCCTGTAGCAAAGGATTCCTGCTCCCCAGTGAGTCACCAGCCACTAAGAAACACCACATGTCTTTCTCTGTCAGCAGTCCTAACACAGTTTTTGTAGGGGTGAGGAGATGGAAGAGAGGATGGGCATAAGGAATGGACCACAAACCAGCAAGGGTAGCTCTGCTCTTCTACTTCCTGTTTGCCTGCAGGAGTCTGTGGTGTGTTAGGCAGCCTTCCATTTGGTGCTCAGTTTCATTTCCCTTGCTCTTTAATTTGTACTTAATCCCTTGTAGATAAGGCAGTTTGGGGTTTCTTATAGTGGTTCGGTTCCACGGAGATTCCCAGAGCCACCAAAAAAGAGATACAAGACAGCCTTGTGAAAGTTCTCACAGATGTAAGTAAATGTAGTCTAAGCTTAGGGTGTCAAAGATAATGTTGGAACAATATACAGGCCATTGAAGTTCAAAGGCAATGTACAAAACCCACAACACTTATGAGACAGAATGTGCAAAATCCATAGCACTTATGAGACAGGACATTTTAAAACCTGTGTGATGTGGGATTCCCCTCTGTATGCTGGGTGGTCAGGAGACAAATGAGCCTTCTCCTCTTACACCTGGGTCATGATGTTGAGGAGGAGGAGCATAACAAGGAGGTGGCAAGATGCTTGGCAGTTAAGACCTTTTGCTGTTCTTACAGTATCTTAGGGTTTCTATTGCTGTGATGAAGCATAATGACCAAAACCATGTTTGGGAGGAAAGGGTTTTATTTGGCTTACACTTCCACGGCACTGTTCATCATTGAAGGAAGTCAGGACAGGAACTCACACAGGGCAGAAACCTGGAGGAGCACCTGATGCAGTGACCATGGAGGAGTGCTGTGTACTGACTCGCTCCTCATGGCCTACTCAGCCTACTTGCTTATAGAACCCAGGACCACCTGCCCAGGGGTGGCGGCCCCACCCACAATGGTCCTCCCCCATCAGTCACTAATTAAGAAAATGTCCTAAAGCTTGCTACAGCCCAGACTTTGGAGGAGTTTTCTCATTTGTGCCTCCCTCCTCTCCAGTGACTCTAGCTTGTGTCAAGTTGGCATAAAATGAGCCAGCACACAAACGACCCCAATTCATTTCCCAGCACCTGCATTGGGCAGTTCGCAACCAGGTGTAGCTCCAGTTTCAGGGAATCTGGCCCTCTCTTTGGCTTCTGCAGACTCCAGGAATGGACACAGTGCACTTACGTACGTGCAGGCAGACACTCATACACATGAAAAAAATCGTTGAAATAATAATAATGAAGCTATTATTATTATTAAGGTTTATTAATTTATTCAAAAATTGTTTCCATTTTTAGTGATTGTGTGTGTGTGTGTGTATGCACATCAGTGAAGGTCCGTGCAGAGGCCTGAGGTATTGGATCCCGCTGGAGCTGAAATTCCAGGTAATTGTGAGCCACCTGATATGGGTGCTGGAACTTGAACTCAGAGCCTCTGGAAGAATGGTACAAGCTCGTAATGGCTAGCCATTTGTCTAGCCACCAAATCATTCTCAAAACACTGATTTAGCTGGGCAATGGTGGCACATACCTTTAATTCCAGCACTCTAGTAGCAGAGGCAGGAGAATCTCTGTGAGTTCAAGACCAGTCTGGTCTACAGAGCAAGTTCCAGGACAGCCAAAGCTACATGAATAAATCCTCTCTCAAAAACCAATACACCAACCCAACAAGTAAATAAACAAACAAAAAAGCTCACTGTCTTAAGACACATGTACATATATGTGTTTAGTAAAATCCTCATCAGAACACAAGGAGGTATGGAGTGTTTTTAATGCCACATCACAGAAGAGAAAACCAAGGATTTCTGGTAAAGTTATTGTCCCAAATGATCTATGCCAAGGAGATACAGAGCCAGAATTTGAGTCTAGGGCTTTGACACTGGGGCTAATGCTCTTAAACACTATACTCCCCCTCAGAAAATGTATTGATGTTTAAAAGATGTGTGGCCATTTTGACGTTCGATTGGAGAAAGTCTTTCGATGAGCGAACATTCTAACACAAGAAAGGAAAAAGGAGGCAGGAAAGTATGAGATGCTGCGCATTGTCCTTACCTCTCAAATTGAAATGTAGGCACGTGCCACGCCTCGGCTACAATTGGCATAATCTGCTTTGCAGAAGTCTTAGCAGCTGGTCTCAGAGCTTTCAGAAAGCCCTTTGAGTGAAACCTTCAAGCTGCCTGCGTGTTTCTTTGTGTCTGTGGCTTAGACGTATCACTTCTAGTTTCCTGGTCACCTGCCATTCTCTCTCATGTAACAAGGTTGATGGGGCCATTTATGCTCCTGGAAGAAAGTATACAAACTGCGAGCTTAGGAATGAGGTGGCTTTGGGGGGAAGGGACAGCAAAGGTGAAAGAGACATGGCATCTTGAGACCAATGCATGTTACCAACTTGAGACCACTTACGTTACCATAAAGAATATTAACGGTTGTTGGGCATGGTAGCACACGCCTTTAATCCCAGCACTCAGAGGCAGGTGGATCTCTGTGAGTTCTAGGCCAGCCTGGTCTACAGAGTAAGTTCCAGGATAGCCAGGGCTACTCAGAGAAACTCTGTGTTCAAAACAAAACAATAACTGTAGTAAGAGGCGCGGGCCGCATTTTTGGTGCCTGGCTCCTGACCACAGGGCTCCCCGACGCCAGCTAACTTAAGCCCTGAAATAATTACACAGAAACTGTATTTATTTAATTACTGCCTGGCCCATTAGTTCTAGCCTCTTCTTGGCTAACTGTCACATCTTGCTTTAACTCATATCTAGTAATCTGTGTATCACCATCAGGTTGTGGCTTACCAGGAAGATTCTAACCTATGTCCATCTCAGGCCGGAGATTCATTGGGTCTGCCACACTTCCCTTCTTCCCAGCATTCTGTTCTGTCTACTCTGCCCACCTAAGGGCTGCCCTATCAAAAGTCCAAAGCAGTCTCTTTATTAACCACTGAAAGCAACCCAAATACAGAAGGACTTCCTACACCAATTCCCCTTTTCTGTTTAAACAAAAAAGAAGGCTTTAACTTTAACATAGTAAAATTATATATAACAAAACAGTTATCAAGTAAGAATTATAGTTACCATATTTAGATTTATTTTATCTTTTATCATAACAATGGAAAACTATAACTGTAACTATTTTTTAACTCCATCAAAGACTCCAGAAGGATATACTATTACCTAAAATGCCATATTTTGTAGTCTTTGAGATAAATGAAGAATGTCTATCTAACTGAAATATACCTCTATATATCTAGAAAATCTAACTAACCTGACTACAAGCTTGACTATATCAATGATTATCCATTAACAACCTATATTTTTAATTATACATTACATTTTTTAAATGAACTATATAATCACAATACCTTAATCAAGAGCAGAAATACATATATATAACAAAACTGACCTTAAATTTATATCAATAAATTAATATTTATATTAATGTAAATTATTTCTATCTATATCATATAAACAAAACCACAAAGAATATTAGCATCTAGCCTGGCAGTGGTGGCACATGCCTTTAATCCCAGCACTCAGGAGGCAGAGGCAGGTGGATCTCAGTGAGTTCGAGGCCAACCTGGTCTACAAGAGCTAGTTCCAGGACAGGCTCCAAAGCTACAGAGAAACCCTGTCTCAAAAAAAAACAAAAAAAGTCAGAAGGGGCTTTTTCTTCACCTTATAACACACAGAGAGAGACAGGCAGACAGAGACGGAGATGGAGATTCAGTCTGTAGCCTGGTCTACAAGATCTAGTTCCAGAACAGCTAGGATTGCTACACAGAGAAACCCTGTCTCAAAAAACAAAAACAAAAACAACAAAAAAGGTCCACATAGTATTATTTCCTGCTTTCTGTGGATGGGGAAGTGATAGCATCCAAAGCTATTCATGGTGGCTAGCTGTCCAAAGTCGAAAGGGTTTTGAATCCTGACCATATCTAATTCAAATTTACAATTGAAAAGCCTTGGGACGCACAATGATTGACTTAATGTCACAAGAAACAAGGAGCTGAGAAGTATCGAGGGCTTCTGTTCTCTGCTTAGGGCTATCTGAGGAGCCAGAACACACAGCTCACATCTGGAGCTCTTCCAAGCAACCTGGCCCTGCTCAGTTTCCTTCTCCAGACAAGCCATGCCCCTATGATCTTATTTCCAGCACCACAGAGACTATTAGATTACAGAATTCCTGGGTGAAGGAAGAAAAGCCTCTGCCACAACACCAGCTACTTTACTGAATCCTCCAAGACAGAGTTTCCTAGCAGAGCACACACAGAAAAAGGTCAGCTACTTGTGCCATTATTGTTTGCCTTCCCATTTTGGCCTACTACCAGGCTGCGACTGAGGAGTCTGGCTTATAGCTGGCCATTCCTAGTTTGTAATTAGCCTTTCTCCCCTTTAACCATCCTGTGGAAACTTAGGGAACATTTGATGCTGGTTTGTCTATTTTGCCATTGTTGTTTCAGTGGGTTTTCTTTTTCCGTTGTTGTTTTAGTTTGGTTTGGGTTTTGAGACAGGTTCTCACTGTTCTGGCTTGTCTGGAGCTCACTCTGTGCACCCGACTGGCCTTAAACTCACAGAGATTTGCCCTGCCTCTGTCTCTTGGGTGCAGGAATTAAAGATGTGAGCCGCCACTCTCAGCTTTTGCTTCTGCTTTCATAAATCAGGGCTGCTTTCCGGTCAAGTCATTCCTCCTGACATGAGATCTTTAAAAGGCCCCTCAGATCAAAGAACTAATGAGTATCAGGGTGACCTGGGATTGCGGCTTCAGGCTCTTCCTCGGACTAAAGGAGCTTTACCCTGTTGGAGATCATGCCAGGCGTTTACCCTCCACCCCTATAGAGTAACAATAAAGGATGCTGTGTTGCCATGGTATACAGTCACATGCCCACACTTGTACCACACTTCTACCCACAGCAGCCTCAGAAACGTAACAATCTTGAGTTCCTTGCGTTCAATAGCAGTTCCCGTTTGCCCAGTGCTGATTTTTTGTCTGTGTGTCTCCCACTTCTCTTTCCTAAACACAACTTCAGAAGAATGTAGAAAAGATCTCTCACTTCACTGCTCCCTGGTTTTAGCAACATGGACATGGTGGGGGTTATTAAGCCACACCTAGATACGGTCTACCTAGGGCAGACTAAATCACATGGCAAATCATCAAGCAGTCACAAGTAAGGCATTGTCAATCCTATGTGGCAGATAGACATAGTATGTAATCAGTCATGAGGCTGAGGCAGGATAACTTCAAGAGCAGTTTGGGCTCCATAGTGAATTCCAGGCCACCCTGGCCTGCCTAGAGGGAGCCTATCTGAAAACAAACTGTGTCTCCTGAGCCTAACAGATCACTGATACCTGTGGAACATTTTCTAGACACAGTCCTATTACTATACTGATGAGAAGGCCCTACTTATTGTACCATATGATTTTGCTCTAAGCTTTCTTAGAATGAGCGCCACATTCACCCTTGGAAACCTGAGCAAACAATCCAACCTTGGGAAAGCCAGAGACATTGATTTCTAGGTATCTACCAGATGTTTGCATTCTAGATACAGTTTTGTTTCCCCGATGGTAACAGCTTCAGTCTCCTCTACCCCAGCTCTCATGGCTATTACCATCATTGTCCCGAGGAGGCTGACATTTGGCCAGGCTCTGGGGTTCAAAATCAAGTGTTCAAGGAACTGCATAGAAAACTGGAATCCAACACTGTCAACTTTGACAGAGGAAAGATAACCAGTCTTTCATGATCTATCACTTTTTAGTTATGTTTTCTACAGGTGAACTTGGGGCATGGGATTTGGATATACCTTCAGCATTCTGGAAATTTCTTCGGCATCATCGGAGGACTGGACTCAGTGGTAACTGGAGTGCTCCACTTGGTCTTCTTAGCCACCACTGGACTCTCATAACTGATAAATACATTTAAATTCCATTGCCTGGGCTTCATTCTTCAAGCCAGCATGTACCCATCACAGGACTCATTGATTGCTGCAAGGATGTTTGTTCTCATCCTTTATTTCTAGAGTTTATTTTATTTTTCTATTTTCTTCTCTTTTCTCTGCAGTGCTGGGGTTGAAACCCTGGACCCCGTTCACAACATGCTAGGCCTCTACTACATGCCTTTACTCTCACATATTTTCCTGGTCTCTTGTGGGATTCCCCTCTGCATGCTGTGATTACATTAAAGAATAAAGAAAACTGCTTTGGCCTATAGCAAGGCAGAACTTAGCTAGGCATGAAAACTAAACTGAATGCTGGGAGAAGGAAGGCAGAGTCAGTGAAAAGCCATGGAACCATGCTGGAGACAGATGCTGGAACTTTACCCAGTAAGCCACAGCCTCATGGTAATACACAGATTAATGGAGATGGGTTAATTTAAGATATGAGTTAGTCAGAAATACACTTAAGCTATTGACCAAACAGTACTGCAAATAACATGGTTTCTGTGTGATTATTACAGGACTGGACGGGATGGAAACCTCCTACATCAGTCTCTGTTTCTCTACTTGTTTTTATTTTTTGTTGTTGTAGTTTTGTTTTTTTTTCTCATGAATTGGTGAGAATAAACAGGATATTTTCTAGTGTCTATGTAGAAAATCCATCTTCACTTTCTCCTTAGCATGTGACTCAGAAAACATTCAATAAAACATACCCCGGCCTGCTAAAAGAGGTAGTCCTATGTCTGGTTCACAGACGTCTTTCTGGTAGAGTGGCACAGTAAATAAAGGAACTATTTTTAGATGGAAAAGCCCAGGTTTTCCAACTGCAGACACAGGAGAGTGTTTTGATCTATAGCTTCAATAACCCTGGGTCTTTTACTTATCAAACGCAAGAACAGTGAACTTTTCCTCAGATAATTGCATTTTTTAATACTAAGTGCATGCAGTCATTTTAAAACATAAATCCAGCATTCATGTGTACTTACCAAAGGCCCTGGAAACATTTCATTAGGATGTATAAACTGAATATTTGAATTCACATTTACTCAGTTGGCAGAAAGAACTTATTGAAAGCAGGCATTCAGGAATTCTGGGTAAAACATACATCTGTGTCCTAAGTGGAACCTTTATAGTACCATGTTATACTATTTTTCGTCAGGACCAGGACCACTTTGGGAAAGTAGGGGAAAGTTCAAGTGACATCTGCAGAAGGTTCTTTCAGGAGTTCATTCTTGAACATGCTCTTTGCTTTCGTGTGCTTCGTAAGCATATAGTGCAATCCCACAATTCAAGAGAGGTGGCTGTTGGGTAAATGTCACGGGGGCGGGCTTCCCTTCGTGTGTAATGTGGAGGAGTTCTATTTGTTTTACAAAGCTCAAGTTCCAGGAAGGGAAGATGCCTTTACTCCTGAGAAATCCACTTCAATGTAAACTCAGACTTTGGGTTCATGGGAAATCATGAGTCATAAGACCTGTTGATGAGATGCTGCTGCTGGCATCCGGAACACACTTACACCCTTTTTAGTTCTCTCTCTCTCTCTCTCTCTCTCTCTCTCTCTCTCTCTCTCTCTCTCTCTCTCTC
>PVIU01028014.1:0-19660 GCA_004026605.1 Ondatra zibethicus | reverse complement strand
GGGTCACACAGCTCCGCAGAGGGGGTCACACAGCTCAGCGGGGGGGTCACACAGCTCCGCAGAGGGGGTCACACAGCTCAGCAGAGGGGGTCACAGCTCCGCAGAGAGGGTCTCACAGCTCCTCAGAGAGGGGGTGTGGGCGGGGCATGTGACATTAAGAAGCCGTCCAGAGGGTTTTAGTTCTCGGAGAGGGGGAGAGGGGGCAGGGTGGGCGTACCCAGGGCTACCTCACCCAGAAGCCCGGGAGGCAGATCTGGAGGAGGGACCCAGCCTGTGAGCAGGATGGAGGCTGGTGTTTGGGAATGGCAGGACGCCCTTGTGGCTGCAGCTGAGGAAGGTGGTCTTCTCCGGCCCCATGAGCCTGTCCCTGTCCCCGTAGGTGGCAGACATGGAGGAACTGACCATCTGGGAACAGCACACGGCCACGCTGTACAAGGTGAGCTGCGGCATGCCCCTGACGGACGGGGAGCCCCTGGGCCCGGGAAGTAACGCCCCGTCGCCTGTGTCCCTCAGGACCCCCGCCGCGGCTTCGGCATCGCCGTCTCTGAAGGCCACGACCCCGCCAGCAGATCCGTGGTCGTGTCCGACGTTGTGTCCGGAGGCCCGGCCGAGGGCAGGCTCCGGTGAGACTCTGAACGCGATGGGGGCGGTGTGGGGCAGCGTCAGGGTCAGAAAACACCCGGCATCTGCAGCTCCGTCAACAGGGCCTCCTGTCCCTAGCACTTCCTGGTCCCAGGGCAGGATGGCAGGGAGCTGGAACAGAAAGACTGCAAGCAGGGTTCCTGGAATCCGGTGGACAGACCCATGAGTGATGGAGGGAGGGAGAAAAAGAGACAGAGAGAGAATACACCGGAGGGCAGGACGGAAAAAGCAAAACATCTACTTAGAACCACTCTGGGTACACCAAAGAATGGCCACGGGATGGGTGCAGCCCTGAGCTTCCTCACTTGGGCCACTCCCTCAGGACCGGGGACCACATCGTCATGGTGAATGGGGTCTCCGTGGAGAACCTCACGTCTGCCGTCGCCATCCAGATTCTGAAAACCTGCAACAAAACGGCCAACATTGTGAGTGGGAATAGGTTGGGGAAACTGAGTCCACACTCAATAAGCCAGGAGGTCCTGTGATACTGGCGGGAGCATATATAGTTCCGTTAGCAAGTTTTTCTGGGGGTGCTGGGAATGGAACACAGGATAGGGCACATTGAATCTGTGCTCCGCCCTGACCACGCTCCCAGCCCCTCTCTGGAGGATTCTAGGCGGGGTCCACCATGACCACGCCCCCAGCCCTTCTCTGGAAGATTCTAGGCGGGGCTCCACCCTGACCACGCCTCCAGCCCCTCACTGGAAGATTCTAGGCGGGGCTCCACCCTGACCACGCCCCCAGCCCCTCTCTGGAAGATTCTAGGCGGGGCTCCACCCTGACCACGCCTCCAGCCCCCTCACTGGAGGATTCTAGGCAGGCACAGCTCTTTTTCCTTTTTCTTTTTCTTTCTTTCTTTCTTTCTTTTTTTTTTTTTTTTGGTTTTTCGAGACAGGGTTTCTCTGTAGCTTTGGAGCCTGTCCTGGAACTAGCTCTTGTAGACCAGGCTGGCCTCGAACTCACAGAGATCCGCCTGCCTCTGACTCCCGAGTGCTGGGATTAAAGGCGTGCGCCACCACCGCCCGGCTCGTTCTTTTTTTTTTTTTTTAACTTATTTATTTTACGTATGTGGGTGTTTTGTCTGCCTGGACATCTCTCTGCCCACCGGAAGAGTACACACCATGAGACCACAGTCACAGACAGTTGTGAGCCGCCATGTGGGTGCTGGGAACTGAACTCGGGTTCTATGAAAAAGCAGCCAGTGAGCTAACGGCTGAGCCCCCTCTCCAGCCCCTAATTTTTAAGTCTTGATCCCCCTGCTTCAGTCCCTTGTATAGTCAGAGTGGCCATCCTGGACCGATGGGCGAAGGACCTCCTCCTGCTTAGCTGGTGTGTCGGGGAAAGACCCCACAGTTGTGCTCATATGGGGACCCCTGCCCCACAGAGTCACATACTGGCCCAGTCAGATGACAACTTTGGTGCTGAGCCCAGAGAGGGGCTGGATTCCCTAGGGTCCACTCTTCCTGGCTCTTCTGACGACTCTCCTCCCTCCCACAGACAGTGAAGCGCCCTCGCAGAGTGCAGCTACCTGCCACCAAGACCAGCACATCACCGGGCCACCAGCTCTCAGACCGGGAGGAAGCTGACCATGGCCGGGGCTATGAGGGCGACTCCTCCAGCGGCTCTGGCCGATCTTGGGGTGAGCGTTCTCGCCGGACCAAAGCAGGACGCCGTAGCCGCGTGGGTAGTCACCGGCACCAGAGCTCGGGTGGTAGATCTGAGCCCAACGGACTGGACCTGGTATCTGGCTACAAGCGCTTACCGAAGCAGGATGTGCACATGAGGCCGCTCAAGTCCGTGCTGGTGAAGAGAAGAAACAGCGAGGGTGAGGGGACTGGGCTGGACCCCAAAACAGAAAAAAAATCTTCAGGCTCTGGGAACAAGGTGGATGCCCCCTACCCTCCCTCCACCTAGAATCCTCTAGTTAGGCAGTGTGGCTGGCCAGGGTGGAGCCATCACTCGGTGGGGGTGTGGTCAGGGTGGAGCCCCGCCCACTTTAGAGGCTAAAGCAGGAACTTTTGTTTGTTTGTTTGTTTTTGTTTTTCGAGACAGGGTTTCTCTGTGGCTTTGGAGCCTGTCCTGGAACTAGCTCTTGTAGACCAGGCTGGCCTCGAACTCACAAAGATCCGCCTGCCTCTGCCTCCCGAGTGCTGGGATTAAAGGCATACACCACCACCGCCCAGCCAAGAATTTTTTTTAAGACTTATGTATTTATTATTATGTGTGCAGTATTCTGCCTGCATGTGTCGCTGCAGCCAAAAGAGGGCATCAGATCCTATTATAGGTGGTTGTGAGCTGCCATGTGGGGTGCTGTGAATTGAACCCAGATCTTCTGGAAGAGCAGTGCTCTTAACCTCTGAGCCATCTCTCCAGCCCCTAAAACAGGAGGATTATACGTTACTTCAAAGTCAGGTTAAATGATCTTGGTCTCCTGGCTAAAGAGTTCCCTCTTCTCCCCTCCAGAGTTCGGAGTGAAGCTGGGTAGTCAGATCTTCATAAAACACATCACAGATTCTGGCCTTGCTGCCCGGAACCGCGGGCTGCAGGAAGGAGACCTTATCTTGCAGGTGAGGCCAGGATTATGCTTCAGGTGGGGAAACTGAGGCCAAGGCGGGCAGTGCCATGCTCCCAGCACCAGGAATTATTTCCAATCCTCCTGTTGTCTATTTTCAGATCCCCTCACCAAGCCAAATGTTTCCAGTCCCCTCTCAATCCCATGCTGCTTCTTGACACTCGTGTTGCTTATTTCTACCCGGCCCCTTTCAGATCAATGGGGTGTCCAGTGCGAATCTCTCCCTGAGCGACACACGGCAACTCATCGAGAAGTCAGAGGGGGAGCTGACGCTGCTGGTGCTGAGGGATAGCGGGCAGTTCCTAGTGAACATCCCTCCCGCAGTGAGTGACAGCGACAGCTCCCTTATGGAAGGTGAGGAGGGCAGCTTCAAGCTCGGTTCCTGGAGACTCAGAGAGGGATGAGAACTGACCTCAAGCCTCGCAAGTCCACAGCGGCACAGCTGGCTCTTCAGGGCCTGCGTGGTTCCCAGGGTGACATGAATGCCGTGACCAGGTGTGACCCTGGCTGACCGGCTGCCCCTCCTCTACAGACATCTCAGACCTGACCTCGGAACTGTCCCAGGCGCCCCCGTCCCACATCCCCCCGCCACCTCTGCAGAGTCAGCGGAGCCCTGAGGCCAGCCAGCCAGGCTCTCCAGTGTGAGTGCAGGGTGGTGGCTGTGAGAGGCCAGACCCACGTCTGTCCCCTTGCTCTGCCTAGTTGCAGGGGTGACCCTGTGTCAAGGGGGACCCCATGCAGATGCACCCCGACTCACTGGGCTCTCATTTCACACAGGGAGAGCCCGCAGCCCCGGAGGCGGGAACGGTCAGTGGATTCAAGAGCCATTGCTGAACCAGGTGAGCACGCATGGTTGGGCTCGTCCTCACCTGCAGCAGCCATGCTAAGCCAGGCAGGGAGGGGAGAGGATGTGGGCAGCTGGTGGTGGGGAAGCCCAAACCCTAAGGGTGAAAGGCAGGGCCAAGATTATTGTTATAGCCCTACAATAATGTGCTGGGGCGTGGTCAGGGTGGAGCCCCGCCTAGAATCCCCAGTGAGGGGCTGGGGGCGTGGTCAGGGTGGAGCCCCGCCTAGAATCCCCAGTGAGGGGCTGGGGCGTGGTCAGGGTGGAGCCCCGCCTAGAATCCCCAGTGAGGGGCTGGGGGCGTGGTCAGGGTGGAGCCCCGCCTAGAATCCCCCAGTGAGGGGCTGGGGGGGCGGAGCCCCATCTCGGTTGGCTTTTTGCTCTGTGCAGTATTTGTATTCTCTGAACGAATGAAGGCTGCCGGTTTCTCGTAGAGCATCCTGAAGAAAGCCGCTATGACATTTACCGGGTCCCCAGCCAGCAGAGCCTGTCAGATCGTGGGTGGGTATATCAGATGAGCATGTGATTCCGGAGGTCCCACATCCTGAAGCCATCCTCCCAGGCCATGTAACCCTAACTCCCTGCTTGTGGAATGTCAGCAACTGTCATTTGGACTGTTTGGGAAACCGAGGCCTCTAGGGGTGAGGGCACCCACCACCACCATGGCCTGATCACCTTCCTCTCTGGTAGCTACAGCCCCGACACGCGTGTCGTGCGCTTCCCCAAGGGTGCGAGCATCGGCCTGCGGCTGGCTGGCGGCAACGACGTGGGCATCTTCGTGTCCGGGGTGCAGGAAGGCAGCCCAGCCGACGGACAGGGCATCCAGGAAGGGGACGAGATCTTACAGGTGACACGGGGACAGCTGGCCCCGGGAATATGGCCCTGGGTCCTCCTGGTGTTCCCCCTCTCATGTATCATCCTGTAGCCCAGGCTGGCCTGCAACTTACTATCCCTGAATCGTTGGGATCACAGGCCTGCGCCTCATGCCTGACTTTTTCCATGGATGACAGGGATTCGAATTCAGGTCTTCATGCTTGCATAGCAAGCAATTCCCCCGCTGAGCTCTCTCACAAACCCCGAGAGTTTTTACATAGCGCTGGGATGAGGTTGGGCTCCTTGGCACGGCCTGAGGCTTTCAGACTTGGCTGTGTGTACTAAGCCTGGCTCCTCCGTGGGTCTGTATGACACTCAGCCGTGGGGTGAGATCCGGTCACAGAGATGAGACACCGGGGAGGCAGAGTCTGGGGTGTGACACAGTGGCTCTGGTGCCAGCTCCACCCCTTACCCCTTTTCTGGCAGGTGAACGGCATGCCGTTCCGGAACCTGACCCGGGAGGAGGCTGTGCAGTTCCTGTTGGAGCTGCCGCCCGGGGAGGACATGGAGCTTGTGACACAGAGCAAGCAGGACAGTGAGTGTCCCTGAGGTGTCCCTGCAGGAACCCGGACCCCACATGAGAAGCCAGACACTAACCAGGTGGTGATGGCACACCACCCAACACTTGGGAGGCATGGGCAGGCAGAACTCTTGAGTTGGAGGCCAGCCTGGTCTACAGTGCGAGTTCCAGGACAGCCAGGGCTACAGTGAAACCCTGTCTCAAACAACAACAAACAAACAAAAAACCAGACTCTAAGCCCTGGACCAGCTATGGGAATGTGGAGACAGGAGCATCCCCGAGGTCACGGCCAGCCTGGCAGAGCTTGTGAATCCAATGGCCTCCACCCGCCACCGTGATGGCGTGCACCTTTAATCCCAGCCCTCGGGAGGTAGAGGCAGGCAAATGGAGGCCAGCCTGGTCGACAGAGAGAGTTCCAGGACAGCCAGGGCTACACAGAGAAACCCTGTGTTGAAAAATAAAACAAAGGGGGCTGGAGAGATGGCTCAGCGTAACCGGCTGCTTTTCCTAGAGGTCCTGAGTTCAATTTCCTCCCAGCACCCACATGGTGGCTCACAGCCATCTGTAATGAGATCTAGGGTGCAGGCAGAACACTGCATATATTATAAATACATGAATCTTTTTTAAAAAATAAAATAAAACAAAGACCCAAACCTCCAGGCCCTGCAGGGACAGTGCGCTGTGTCTGCCCAAGCGAGGTCCCCAGGGAGGGATGGGCCCCTGAGGAGCTCGCGGAGACACCCTCCCCCACCTCTGTCCTCAGTCTTCAGGAAGATGGTCCAGTCCCGCGTGGGTGACTCCTTCTACATCCGCACGCACTTCGAGCTGGAGCCGAGCCCACCCTACGGCCTGGGCTTCACTCGTGGTGACGTCTTCCACGTGGTGGACACTTTGTACCGTGGCTCGGGGTCTGGCTATGGTGGTCGTGGGGGCCTCTGGCTGGCCGCTCGCATGGGCAGAGATCTCCGAGAGCAAGAACGCGGCGTCATTCCCAATCAGAGCAGGTGGGAGGAGCTCCCCAGGCTCGCGCCTCAGTTTCCCCATTGCCTAGGGCTCCCTGGGGTGAGTCACAGTGGTGTGGGCAGGGGAGTGTGCTGCACCCACTGTATACTGAGCGCAGATATGGCCTTATTTATCCATTGATTTCTGAGGCAGAGTTCCTTCCCAGTATCCAACCCCTCCCTAGTACCAGCATCCAGAAGCCCCACATCCCTTGGCTTGTGGCCCCATCCTCTCTTCAGAATCAGCAGCGCAGCCTTTTCTGCCTTCTTCTAAGGACCCACCCCGGACGTCCCCAGTTCAGGGTCCTCAGCTTGACTCGGTGGTCCTGCCTCTCTAGGCCGTGTTCTGCCCCTCATGTCCCCTGTGCTCCCCAGGGCAGAGCAGCTGGCCAGCTTGGAGGCTGCGCAGAGGGCAGCAGGCGTTGGCCCAGGTGCCCCCTTGGCTTCCAACCCACGGGCCGAGTTCTGGCGGCTCCGGGGTCTCCGCCGAGGGACCAAGAAGACGACGCAGCGGAGCCGCGAGGACCTGTCGGTGCTGACTAAGCAGGGACACTACCCGCCCTACGAACGCGTGGTGCTGCGAGAAGGTGGGTGGTCACGGGAGGGACCCTCCTCCCCAGGTCACAGGGCCTCAAGGCCATTGCCTGCCTTCCCCTCGGTTCTGGTAGGTGGCACAAACCTGTGTGCCCCCCACTTCTGGAGGCTGAGGCAGAGGGATTTCTGTGAGTTTGAGACCAGCCTGATCTACAGAGTGAGTTCCAGGACAGCGGGGGCTACACAGAGAGACCTTGTGTCTAAATAAATTACTAAAAATCTAAAACAAAACAAAACAAAACTCAGGCATGTTTGACTCTCTCGGCCCAACTGTGCTCAGTTGGCTGTGCACGGGGAGAGGCAGACAGACAGTGGTATCTCAATAAAACTTTATTTACTAAATCAAACCAAGAGCCAGACACAGTGTGACTGTAGTTACCTGTCAGTCTGTTCCATGTCTAGTAGTCCCAAATAGGATCAGAAACAAAACAGAACTTTCCTTTGTTTGCCGGCCTTGAACTTGCAGCAATCCTCCTGCCTCAGCTTGAACACCCTGACCCCGAACCTGACCTCGCCACTTTCTCCACTTCCCAGCCAGCTTTAAGCGCCCGGTGGTGATCCTGGGACCGGTGGCCGACATCGCCATGAAGAGGCTGACAGCAGAGATGCCCGACCAGTTCGAAATTGCAGGTAAGACATGGCATGAGAGCAGCCATGAAGGGTGTCCCACCCTCTCCCCCACTCCGGGGCCAGACAGCATCCATCGATGCCAGCTCCCACCCCCCACCACCACCCGTGCCCAGGCCAAACAACATTGATCAATCATAGCTCACGCCAACCACCGCACTCAATGCCAGGGCCAGACATTATCAATCGATCTGGGCACAGTCTGTTGGCCTCTGGGAACCGAGGCAAACACCACCTTCTCATTTGCTAAAGAGTTGTTCAGGTTTTTTTTTCTTTATTTTTAAAATTCTGTTTCACTTTTGACTATGGGCACGTATGTATGTCATCCCACCTGTGATCCCTGCTGTTTCAAGGCTGAGGCAGGAGGATGGCAGGTTTCAGGACAGCCTGGTCAACTTAATGAAACTCTGTATTCAAATCATGTCTCCATCCCAGCATAAACTGGGCCTGTCACCCCAGCGTGGAAGACTGAGGCAGGAGGATCAGGAGTCCAGGGTCAGCACTGACTACATAATTAGAGGCCAGCTTGGGCTACATCAGCTCCATCTTTTAAAATATTAAAAGGGGAAACCAAGGCCGTGGGTGTGGCTCAGGAGTGAGCGTTTAGCAGGTGGGGTGGTTCTAGGAGGCTGGGGAGTCTTAGAGGGCTCCTCACACAGAACCAGATATGACAGATTTCAGGCTGCTCAGAGAGGAGGCCCCTGGAGGAGGCTGGGTGGCGTTCAAAGGGCAAACCCATTAGTCATCAGGAAATATAATCACTGGGGTTGATGTGTGGAAGAACGGAAAGTCGGGCCCCAGACAAGCATGGCACAGCTACACCGGACAACCCCAACCTGTAGTGGACTATTACTCAGCCAGGAAAAAGAAAGGAAGCCCTACAGGCGGTGGGGTCCTACTTCCGGGAGGTCCCCGTAGTAGGCAGAGCCACAGGAAGTGGGAGGGTGGGAAAGGGGCTGGAGTTGGTGTGCATATCCTGGTGGTGATGGTGGGGACACGGCTCTGCAGGGGTCCTGGTGCTGGACCACCTTGGATGACATCAGCCATGTCCCCTGCCTCCTCAGAAAGCGTGTCCCGGACTGACAACCCATCCAAGATCATCAAACTGGACACGGTGCGAATGATCGCAGAGAGGGTAAGCACGGGCATGGAGAACCTGAGGCCCCGCACGGAGGGATCTCCTCTGGGGCAGCGCTGCAGGCTCCTGCCGGACGCAGGTCTCAGGTCCACACCCCTGAGCCCGCACTCTGGAGGCTGAGGACCCGAGTTCGAATACCCGGAGCCGTACACTTGTGGTCCTGGCTACGGAGGCAGAGGCCAGGGCATCCGGGTTCCCAACCACAGCGGACCCCTCACCTGCCCCTTACCTCGCCCCATGACCCAGGACAGGCACGCGCTCCTGGACGTCACCCCCTCAGCCATCGAGCGCCTCAACTACGTGCAGTACTACCCCATCGTGATCTTCTGCGTCCCCGAAAGCCGCCCGGCCCTGAAGGCCCTGCGGGAGTGGCTGGCCCCCGCCTCGCGCCGCAGCAGCCGCCGCCTGTACGCGCAGGCGCAGAAGCTCCAGAAACACAGCGGGCACCTCTTCACAGGTGCAGGGGTGGGGAGGGCAGTGCGCGGGGGGGGGGAGCGGGCGGGGAGCGTATAGAGGAGGCGCTGGGGTGACGTCTGCCCCCGCCTTCGCAGCCACCGTCCCCCTGCACGGTACCGGTGACTCCTGGTACCAGGAGGTCAAGGCCGTGGTGCAGCAGCAGCAGACGCGGCCTATCTGGACTGCGGAAGACCAGGTGCGGGGTGCAGAGAAGGGAGGGCATAGCCTGGGCAAACCCCATAAGTAACCAGGTTGTGGCTTCCTAGTACGCAGTAGCCAAGATTTTGCTCCAGGAAGCTCCCGTCCTTAGGGCTGGACTTTGGATCCAGGACTTTGTAGGATGCATAGAAGTTGGCCAGAGCTGAACCCCAGCAAAGGCACAGATCAGACATCGTGGCGTGGCCGGGCATGGGGTAGTGGAGGCTGGCATTCGGGGCAGGGCCTTGGTTTCCCCTAGGGTCACAGCATCCCGTTCCCCACAGCTGGACAGCTCATCCGAGGACCTTGATCTGCCGGGCCGCGGCCTGGATACCAGCTCCGGGGACCTCAGCTGTGACAGTCGGGCCAACAGCGACTATGAGGACACGGACGGCGCCTACACAGACGCCGAGGGCAGCGGGCCCCACGACGCCGATGATGAGCCCCCGGTACCCGCTCTGGCCCGGTCTTCGGAGCCTGCATGGGTGGAAGACCACGAGGGGCTGAGGGATCACGGGGGGATCATCGACGAGTTTGAGACGCAGGTGGGCACGGCCCCGCGCGGTGGGGGAGTGGGACCCTCCTGTGCGCCTGGTCAGCCTCCCCCACCCCCTCTGCGCATGTCAGCAGGTCATGGCCTTTCTCTTCCCTCCAGGATGGCAGCCGCCGCCACCCCCAGGGCCAGTGGCGCGAGGACAGCATGCGGTAAGCGCCCTTGAGGGACGCAGGGTCAGAGAGGTGCCCCCCACAGGGTCACTCCGCACCCCACACAGTCAGGACTTGAGGACAGAGTCCTCAGGGATGAAGAAGGCCTAATGAAGGAAGGGCATTGGGGCTGTGGCTCCTCAGGATGTGTAGGAGTTTGCTTGCAAGTCCCAGCCCACAGTTAAATATCTGGCCCTGCCTGGTAAGGTCGGTGGGACAAGGTCATGTTGTGCACCCCCACTCCCTCCCCACTGCGCACCCCATTGCCGCCCTGCACCCACTTCTGCCCCCAGGACCTACGAGCGCGAAGCTCTAAGGAAGAAGTTCACGAGAGCCCGGGATGTTGAGTCCTCCGATGATGATGCCTACGACTGGGGCCCAGCCACTGACCTGTGACCTGTGACCTCCTGCTCCCTTGTAGGACCCAGAGCCTCTGACCATTTAATAAACCTTTAATTTTCTTTAACATTGGAAAGTAATATAAGGCTGAGGATTCTGGGGTCCCCGTGGGCCGAGAGAAGTGGTGGCCAGGACAAAGGCACGCGTGGGCAGGGCAGTCACAGGTACACCGGCTGTTCCTGCCCCGTGAGCAGCCGGTAGGTGGCAGCTGGCATCGTCTTGATGTGAATCTAGGGGTCGGGGTGATGGGTTAGAGGTGAGAGGTCAGGGTGATGGGGTCAGGGCGATGGGGCAGAGGTGAGGTGGGGTGACAGGGTCAAAGTGAGGGGCAGAGGTGACAGGGTTAGAGGTGAGGTCGGGTGATGGGGTCAGGTGATGCCCCCTCTCGCACCTCTCGCGCCTCCGTGAGCAGCTGGATGATGCGCGCATGGGGCATGGCCACCACACTCTGCCCGTTGACCTCGATGATGCGGTGTCCCACGCGGACACCCCCGCGCTCGGCCGCACCCCCACGCAGCAGACTGCAGATCTGGGGAGAGACACGGCGCTCAGGACCCATCCCTGGGCTGTGGGCTAACCTCGACCCCACACCCGGCCCGGAGGTCCCGGCCTCACGATGCCATCCTCCACGCAGAAGCCCAGCTGCTCGCGCACATGGGGCCGCCGGATGACGGCCGTGGTGACCGGAGGGCAGTGGATGATACTCAGTATCACTGATGAGTGTCGCCGCACCTCCTGAGGGACCCACTGTGCTGTTTAGGCCTCCGCAGGCCTCAGTTTACCCACCGCCTATCCCCCGGGGAAGCCTGGGGCTGTGATCAGTGACACCCATGACGAGGCCTTGTTACAAACCCCTGGGGCCCGGTCCCCACAGAACCGCGACTCACACGCACGGCAGCCTGGCAGGCGGCCAGAGACAGACCCACCAGGCTGGTCCCGTTGATGGCGGTGACACGATCCCCGATGCTGAGGGCCCCAGAGCGCTCGGCAGGGCCCCCATGAAGCAGGTTGGCGATGACAGCGGTGGGCAGTAGTGAGCCCCAGCCGGACTCAACCAGGGCGACTCCCAGGGCCTCTCCAGGCCTCTTCTGGATACAGACCTGGGGCGGGGCCACGTGGGCGGGGCTCAGAGGGGGCGGGGTCAGGCTTTGCGCGGGGGTGGGGGAGTTGGGGGAGGACTTGTCTGGGCAGGGCCCGAGCCCTCAAGCCCTCGCTCACCTCCCTGCAGTTCTGGCTGTTGCAGAAGTGGTCCAGGTCACCGTTGTGCGGGTGGCTGGCAGCATCCGAGGGCCGCGTGCCCACTTGGCTGGGGTCGATCCCATTCTCCTGCAGAAACTGGCTGTAGGCGATGCTGAAGGCCTGGCCGATGGCCTGGGCGATAAGCTGGGCCTGTGGGAGGACAGCAAGCTCCTTCACATCCTACAAAGCCTCAGTTCCAAGACCCACACCTTCAAGAAACCTCAAGGTTTCTGAGTCAGACTCAAGGAGGGGGCAGGACTCGGCTGCTTACATCCTCTGAATGGAAGACGTGGCACAGCATCTTGTAGAGACGCCGACTGCGGTCCTGGGGAGTGGTCCTCCTGGCCATCCGTCTCCGGGCCATCACGACCAGCACAGGCCCGATGTCCGCAATGTAGGAGATGGTCTGCAGGGCGTGGTCCATCAGGGCGTCCTGTGGACACGCGATGAATGGGTGGGGACCTCTGGGGATTCCCGAGAGTCTATAACAGCCAAACCCTGGCCCTCTGGGTACCTGTGAGTCGGCGGCCAGCACCTTGACCCTCTTGGTGGAGATAAAGATGTCCACTTCTGCCATTGGTTGGGTCTCACCTTCAGGGGCCTGTGGAGAGGGGTGGGACAGGGGGATTCGTGGCCAACCAGGACACCACGCTATACAGCCCCAGGAACTCCACCACCCTGGCTCACCTTGATGCGGTCCACAGCCTCCTGCGCCTGCGCCATGCGTGTGCTGGGCGGCGGGCTGCGCTCCGACAGCAGCTGGGTGGAGCCCAGATATTTTGCAGTGAAGATGACACCGTCCACGAGCTCCTCGTGTCCACAGGGACCTGGAACTGCGGGTGACAGCGAGGGGCACCTTCAAGCCAGGCCCATCCATCATAGGTGTCCTGTGGGCTCTGAGGTCCCCCATCCCTGAGTTCAAGAAACTCATGTTCTGTCCCGAGGATTAGTATAGGCTAGACCCGCAGTGTTCCATCACCTGTTCTAGAAGGATCCACAGGGCTCCAGCCCCAGTGTACCTGCCGCTCCCAGAACTTCTGGGAAGCATCACTCCTACTATGAGGCACCCTCAGCTGAACCCCTCTTCTAGACTAACCTTCTGACCAGGCTGAAAGCCAACGGCCTCACTATGGTGTCTCAAACCCCTAACATTCCAGAATAGGGCAGGGGCCAGCAAGATGTCTCAATTGGGTACAGGGTGCTTTGCAGCCAAGCATGACAACCTAAGTTCGATCCCTGGGACTCCACATGATGGCGGTGAGAACCGCCTCCCACATGCCGTCCTCCAAGCCCCCTCTTTGTCATAAGCAATAAATAAATGCAAAAAAGAAAAAAAGAAAGAGGTGGATCAAGGTCATTTCCCTTTTCTTTCTTTTCTTTATTATTTTCTTTTCTTTTTTTCGAGACAGGGTTTCTCTGTAGCTTTGGAGTCTGTCCTGGAACTCGCTCTTGTAGACCAGGCTGGCCTCGAACTCAGAGATCCACCTGCCTCTGCCTCCCGAGTGCTGGGATTAAAGGTGTGTGCCACCACCACCTGGCTTCAAGGCCATTTTCCATAGTGACCTAGAATTCTCTCCAGATAGCCCAGAAATCCACAGCATCTCAAAGCCCAGGTTCTTGACAGCCCTCAGGCAATTTCACCCAGACCCTGTAAGCTGCTACACTTTCTGAGACTTGCGCTATTCCCCCCCCCACCCCCAGCCAGAACACTCTTCCACACAAGCCCTAGCACCTAGTCTTTCTTGGCTCCTGACTGCAATTTGAGCTACAATGCTTATAGACTCTTTCCATTCGAGCTGCAATGCTTATAGATCCTTCCTCAATTCCAGACCAAAAAACTTTTGTTTTTTTTTTAAAGATTTAAGATTTATGTATTTATTATGTATATAGTGTTCTGTCTGTGTGTATGCTTGCTGACCAGAAGAGGGCACCATATCTCATTACAGATGGCTGTGAGCCACCATGTGGTTGCTGGGAATTGAACTCAGGACCTCTGGAAGAGCAGCAGTGCTCTTAACCTCTGAGCCATCTCTCCAGCCCGTTAACCATTGTTTAAGCCCTGGGCCTATGGAGCTCAGGCTGGTTTGGAACCTGCCATCCCGTCCCAGCTTCCTGTGTGCTGGGATCAGGTGGGTGCCAGCGCGCCCAGATGCTGATCTGCTACTTCCGGGTCACCCTGAAGCTGACGTAGGACCCTGTTCTTTCTGTGGTTCTAGAACATTCAGGCCTATACAAAATGGGCAAAACCATCAGCTTGGACACTCCTGAGATGAATCACAGCATTAACCACAGTCCTAGAATTTTCTGTGATGCACAGCCGCATGGGCTCCCTGGCTCCTTGAGTGGGCGATGAGGATTCGAACCCAGGTCCTCATGCTGGTGTGCTGTGTTCACTTAGATGCCTCCCAGCCCTCAAACATCCACACAAAACTATAAATGCCTTGCCAAACAGTGGCGGCACACACCTTTAATCCCAGCACTCGGGAGGCAGAGGCAGGCGGATCTCTGTGAGTTCGAGGCCAGCCTGGTCTACAAGAGCTAGTTCCAGGACAGGCTCCAAAGCCTCAGAGAAACCCTGTCTCAAAAAATAAAAACAAAAGAAACAAAAAAGCCCTGTAAATGTCATCTTTAGGCTGTAGGAGCACCCTCCCCAGCAGTCCGCAGCTGGCCTTTGCTGTGGACAGTGGTTTCTAGGACATGTTCCAACCTGTATCATATCTCTAGCCATCTAGGGTCCGCTCTCATTCAGCCATCCTCTCTAAGCCTTCATCCTCGCTGGCAAACGTGTCAAGTTTGGGAGTCTGGTTGTGGGCTGTTCTAGAACATTCTGGTCCTGGGAGAATGGAAATGGACACTTACCCTCTGAGACAGCAGGGCATGAGGCCAGGGTCTCGGGGCTCTGGAAGATAGAAGAGGGACAGGGCTGGGTCCCCGGGCTGTGCTGCAGGCCACCAAGGTCAGGATTCACGGGTCGGGGTGTTACCTGGGCACCCACAGGTAGCTCCTGCTGTGTCACCAGGGGCGCTGTCTCCAGCCAGGGCTCTGGGGAGCTGCTGGAACTTCTGCTGTCTGCTGGCTCTGCCGACACCCCCTCCATCCACCCTGGGGATCCTGGGTCCCCCTCTGGCTCTTCGGGCGGCTGCAGCAAACGGGGTGTGGTCTGTGGAGGATCTGGGGGTCCCGGTTGGGCAGGCAAAGATGCCTCACATCTCAGCAGACCCAGAAGGTCATCCCCGCCCACGTCGGCTGACAAGAGCCCACCAGCATCTGTGCTGTCCTGGGTGGCCAGGCCTCGGCCAGTGGCAATGTGCAGGGGACAGGGCTCTCCATCTGGGGGCGGGCCACCCAAGTCACCAGGCAGAGCTTCCAGCTGCTGGACCAGCCCCTGCACACCAGATGCATCCAGCTCCATCTTGCTCAGGGTGACAGGTCCTCTGGGTCCTGAGGCCCACTGGGCACTGGAGGGGTGGTCCTCAGGGGGCACCTTGGGGCCTTTGGGCTCCTCCAAGTCCATGGCTGGGAGCCCTAGCGGGTCCTGGGAGGCTGGCAGGAACTCCATGTCAGGGGTCCAGGTTCAGGCTGGCATCGTCACCAGGCTGAAGAACAATGGTGCTAGGTGTAACCTCTTAGGCAAGCCACGATCCTACAGGTGACAGGTTCAGTCCCCATGGGCCCTGCACAGGAAAAAAGTCCCCTTTTCACATAGGAGCCAACCAAGAACTCAGGCACTGACTCTCCAGAACTCAGGCACTGACCCTCAGAACTTAGACACTGACCCCCAGAACTCAGACACTGACCCCCAGAACTCAGATACTGACCCTCAGAACTCAGACACTGACCCCCAGAACTCAAGACACTGACTCCCAGAACTCAGACACTGACCCCCAGAACTCAGACACTGACCCCCAGAACTCAGACACTGACCCCCAGAACTCAGACACTGACCCCCAGAACTCAGGTACTGACCCTCAGAACTCAGACACTGACCCCCAGAACTCAAGACACTGACGCCCAGAACTCAGGCTCCGGTCCTAAATCTCAGACACTGGCCTCTGGTCACCTCGTCCGGTCCCGCGCGAGCGCAGTACCTGTGCCTCCGGCCCGGGCCGGAATGACCATGTCCGCCCGTCCTTGCTGGAGACTCAGCAGCTCTCTGGGATCCCAGCTTTGGATCCGGATCACCAAGCTGTGCACCTCCCAGGAATATTGCGCACGCGCAGCCTCACGCTGCCTGCTGGGAAATGTAGTCCTTACAGGCGATCTCGGTAGCCGGGGACACAGTGGGGTTGTAGCGTAAATAATAGAGTGGCACGGGTTCGAGTCCCAAAACCCCAGGCAAATTGGCTTTTTCTCTAAAATGGGGTTCCGCATCTCTTCCAGGCGCAAACAGAGGTGGGACAGGGAAGAGACACGGCAGGGAACTAGAAAGGGGAACACGAAGATCTGGGGAGAAAAGACAATTGTGGGCAGGAGTTGGTGAGGGCAGACTTCCGGTTTGGGTCCCAGGAGTGACACATAACGTCGCAATCTAGATTCGAACTGACACTGGAGCTTACACCACGGTCCTCAATAGGGCAACGAGTTAGGGTGTAGTCATGAGTCTATTTCTTCTTGAGACAGTCTCATGTAGCTTGACCTCGAACTCCTCCTGCCTCAGCCTCCCAAGTACCGTCAGCCTGGAACAAAGGACTTCTACCGAGCCCCAGTCACCACCTCCACTTTCTTCTTTATTACAGCCTGATTATGTAGCCCAGGCTGGCCTAGAACTCACAGGGATCCACCTGTTATGCCCAGATCATGGGGTCCCCCCAAAACCAACCAGAAGACCTAGTCTTGTATGTAAAAGCAAAGAGCCTTTTTATTTAGTTTTTTTTTTAAAGATTTATTTATTTATTATGTACACAGTGTTCAGCCCACATGTATGCCTGCAGGCCAGAAGAGGGCACCAGATCTCATTACAGATGGTTGTGAGCCACCATGTGGTTGCTGGGAATTGAACTCGGGACCTTTGAAAGAGCAGGCAATGCTCTTAACCACTGAGCCATCCCTCCAGCCCTATTTTGGTTTTTCAAAGCAGGGTTTCTCTGTAGCTTTGGAGCCTGTCCTGGAACTAGCTCTTGTAGACCAGGCTGGCCTCGAACTCACAAAGATCTGCCTGTCTCTGCCTCCTGAGTGCTGGTATTAGAGTGCACCACCACTGCCCGGCTTGGCTGTTCTTAAACTTTCAAAAAATCCCACATGGAATACAAGCACGAACTTAACGTGACATTTTAAGTAGATGAAGATCTAAAGACAAGAATTTCTTGAAATATTCTTTGAACGGGTGATAAATGCATGAGTTCAAACTAGTCACTAGCCGCCCAATGCTACGACTACATTTCCCAGAAGGCCGCCGGCGCCGCCGACGCCCTAAAGCAGCCCCGGAGCGTGACGTAGCCCGGAAGCATGCACGTGCGAGCCGGCGAGCATTATGGCGGCCACCCGTCTCCTCGGGGCTTCCCGGATGTGGGCCGGCTGTCGGCTCCTGGCTCTCCCTGTCCCCGGAGGCCCTGGAACACTCTCCGTCCGGGGCTACGCCAAGAAGCCAGGTGAGGCGCCTCCGGAGGAACCAACGTGGGCACGGTGGGAGGCCGGGAGAGCTCGGAGTGCGCAGGCGCGCTGCTGTGGGAGGTGGGGCTCTGGTAATCCGGTAATTGCTACTGCGCAGGGCAGGGAGGCCAGAGGCGCCGGCTGGTGCAGGGCGCCTGGAATACCAAACCCACCCGCAGAAATTGAGTTATTGCTATTTTTTTTTTTTTGGGTTTTCGAGACAGGATTTGTCTGCAGCTTTGGAGCCTGTCCTGGAGCCACCTCTTGTAGACCAGGCTGGTCTCGAACTCACAGAGATCCGCCTGCCTCTGCCTCCCGAGTGCTGGGATTAAAGGCGTGCGCCACCACCGCCCGGCTGCTATTTTTTTAAAGGTTTATTTATTATGTTTACATCGTTCTGCCTGCACATCTACACACCAGAAGAGGCACCAGATCTCAATGTGTGTAAAGCGCCTTCCGGGAAAGCCCACAGCCTGAGTTCGATCCTCAGAACCCACGTAAACGTGGAAGGAGATGGCCGACTGCACAAATGCGCTACTATGCCCCGCCACGTGATAATAATTCTTAAAAATAACGTTTTGAGGCTGGACATGAGGGCCAATACCTTTAATTCCCTCACTCAGGACGGAGAGGCAGAGGGATTTCTGTGAGTTACAGGCATGCCAGGAAGACCACATCTCAATAAAATATATTTTTAAATGTTTTATTTTTCTGCCGGGCAGTGATGGCGCACACCTTTAATCCCAGAGCAGGCAGATCTCTGAGAGTTTGAGGCCAACCGGATCTACAGAGTGAGTTCCAGAACAGTCAGGGCTACATAGAGAAACCCTATTTTCAAAAACAAACCAAAAAACCTTTTTTGATGTTCCAGGAGAGCTGCATAATGGTATCCTGTCTTGAAAAATAAATAAGTTTTGTTTGTTTGTCTGTTTTTGACACAGGTTGTCACACACGCCAAGCTGGCCTAGAGCCACTGAGCCGTCGCTCTGGTCTTAGTTTTTGTTGTTTTTTTTTGTTTTTTTTTGAGACAGGGTCTTATGGTCCCCCAGCTTCAGCTGAGTCCTGTGGGCATGGGGTAATAGGCATGTACCATCCTGCCCCATCACTGAAAGGAAGAGGGGCTGAGTGATCAGGCCACTCAGCTTCGGGCCAGGGAGGCTTTGTACCATAAGGACAGGGGACCCTGTTATAGCTGGGGATGTCTGGGGTTGGGAAGCCAGGAGGCCTCACAGAGGGAGGCGTGGGGGGGTGGGGCTGGAGTGACCAGAGCTCCCACTGTGCAGTCATGAAGGGCAGCAAAGGTACCAAGGGCAGCGTGGCCACTGAGGCCCTGAAGGACCCTGAGGTGTGCACAGACCCCGCCCAGCTGACCACACATGCCATGGGGGTGAACATCTACAAGGAAGGCCAGGACGTGGCTCTGAAGCCAGACTCCGAGTACCCTGAGTGGTGAGTGTGGATGCCATCTGGCCTGCAGGGCACCCCAGGGTCTACTGGTCTCACCCACCTTGGTCCCAGTAGCTTCTGGACGCCAAGCCTGGTATTCCTGCTTGCAAATGGGGAGCTGGTACACAGGACCGTGTGTCCCTGAGGGCAGAGGGGGCAGGGTGAGGGACTTTGTTTTCCTTGACAGAGATTTAAGGCTGTGTCTATTCCTGGCTATCCAGACCCTGGTATCTTCTGGAGTGAGCTGGGGACCAGACAGTTAGCTGCACAGGCCCTTGTGGTGGGGCCACATTTCCAGGACACTGGGAGAGACAGGGACAACGGGTGCAGCTTGGGCTGTCAACCAGATTTTAAGTTTCCACACGGAGCCAGGATCAAGAGGCTGGAAGTTGTGGCCTGTGCAAAGATCCTGGAGCAGGACACAGCCTGTTCTGGGCAGTAGTGGGAGCCCGTGGCTGGAACAGAGGTGGGGACCAAGGCAAAAGCCAAAGCCCCAGCTCAACACTACCACACCCCAGAGCTGTGAGGTGGCCATGCAATTTTGACACTCCCCCCAGGCTATTCCAGATGAACTTGGGTCCCCCCAAAAAGCTGGAGGAGCTGGAACCTGAGTCCCGGGAGTACTGGCGACTGTTGCGCAAACAGAACATCTGGCGTCACAACCGGCTAAGCAAGAACAAGAAGCTGTAGCATGAGGATGGACCGTCTCATAAGAAGCTGCCCGGCCCAGGCCAGCGAGAGGGCTCTGCGGTGAGCGGCGCTCACTGCCCAACGTGAAGACCTGAGTTCAATCCCCAGAACTCGCATGGCAGAAGGG
>PVIU01028013.1:0-19575 GCA_004026605.1 Ondatra zibethicus | reverse complement strand
GCTTGCGCCACCACTGCCCAGCCTGAGTTAATTCTTATATTGCATCTGTGCACTTCAGAAGCCACTCTGTGTTTACCTGTGTTTCATTTTTCCTCTGTGTTCTATCTATGGGTACTTCATATGGAAATGTCTGCATACAGGAAACAGAATGTTTTCTATCTGGACATAGTTCATAGTGTTCTTCCTTCTTTCTGTAAACTACCGTAGAGAACTGCTTGATTTCATAAATACAGAGTCAAGATGCTTTTCAATTTTTATCTTAAAATACATTTGGAAAAAGCCCAGATGGTTATTGTTCTTTTCAGTAAGTGATAACACGAGCCCATTATTTCCCACCTGGATGCAGAATGAGGAAAGGCTGTGGCAGTGCCCAGGGGTCACTAGCAGGTCTTTGAGGGATAGCTTCCAGCTCAAGATGATGCTTCTGTTTTGTATGTTGTGTTAAGAAAGGGAAATTGCACTGTATGGAGTATTTTGTATCTGGTTTATTTTTCTGATTTCAGTTAATGAAGTGTGTGTGTATGTGTGTGTGTGTTGAACTGTGGAGTTAATCTCCAAGTTACTCATTTGCTTGGCAATGGTTTTTTTTTTTTTTTTTTACTGTAAAGATTGCTGCTGTTTCCATTTTTTCTGTGCACACTTAGTTGTATATCTAGAATCAGAAATTTCAGATTGTAGGTATACATTCTGTTTTCCTAAAATACCCATCGTAGTGAAGCCAATCCTTTGCATCCAGCCAGAGTAACTCATTTTGCAGCCACTATTTAGCTGTTTTATGTGCCAGACTGTATCAAAACAATCCATCTTTCCCAAGATTATCCAAATCAGCAAAGTCCTGGTACGGGCAAGGATGGAGCACACAGACATATACTTTTACTGGAGTCTAGTTTTATTATTATGTTGTCTGAGCATATAGTCACCCCGTTACTTTAACACTAGGTAGCGCTCTGAACTCAGGTTTGCCTCAGTTCTTCTGTGAATTTAAAGCCATATAAAATAGGACCAGGATAGCAACTTTAGGAAGATAAGGCTATCTATTGCTCCTTGAGAGACCCTAGTCATCTAAAGATGAACTTGAATGAGACATTTTTTGGGCTTCAATATGAGTTCCAGATAGGACACAGATTCATTTTAAATTTCTTTTAAAAATTCGCACAGCACAAATGAACCTCTACCCCAGTGAGCAGTCCTGGTCTTGAATAAAATAGCCTTATCATCTATACCTTTTTGTCTTTATCTATAAGATTCCAGGGTCTAGCTATACTTAGTTTTGTTTGTTTGGTTTTTATTTATTTATTTTGTTTTTGTTACAAAGTCTCTCTCTATATCCCTGATTGTCCTGGAACTCACTATGTAGACCAGGTTGGCCTCAAACCCAGAGATCCCCCTGCCTCTGCCCCCCAAGTACTGGGATTAAAGGTGCTGCTGTGCTCAGCTGGCCATTGATATTTTTGTTTCATTTGATTTTTTTCTTTAATACAGGATGTCAGGTATCCCAGGTTGGCCTTGCATTTGTTCTACACCTGAGAATGGCCTTGAGCTCTTCATCCTCCTGGGATTTTGGGTGTTTATCTTGCACTTGTTCTTATTCAGTGTTGGGGATTCAACCTTGAGCCCTATGTCTGCAGGTAAATACCCTGCCGGCTCAGCCACACCTCCAGCCCTGGTGTTATTTGTTCTAAAATGATGTCGTATACAGTGGCATAATTCAGTGACGTTGACCACAGCCCCACTGTGGTGTGGCTGTCACCACTACTCTCTGTGAAGTGCTCCTTCCTGTAGCACTGACGCCCTCTACTTCCTGGTGACTGTCTCCAGACTCTTCACAGAAGTTTCTAGGCGTTACCATCTTCCTGTAGCACTGACGCCATCTACTTCCTGGTGACTGTCTCCAGACTCTTCACAGGAGTTTCTTGGTGTTACCTTTTTTGCTTCAGTTTTAAGGGTCATGAATATTATTCAACATCTTCTATACACTGTGCATTTGACACAAGTCAGATTTAGAATTTCTATTGTTTGAGCTTTTATAGTACACATCTCATTTTAGGTTATTACTACCAGGACTGGGTTGTGGTGGCTCTGGGGCAGGAAAGGAATGGCTCAAGAAGTGTTAGTGTTTTAGAGTGTGGGTGCCGGGGCACTGGAGATAAGGCCATCTTTCTTTGAGGCCTCCACCGTCTGTGTTGGGCTCTACCTTTTGCTGTTCTGGGAGCTTGTGTTCTGAGGGCCATGTGCCCTCTGGGTTCAGGCTCCTGGCTTGTGAAATTGGGATCAGGATGACATCTTTCTTATTGGACTATCTATATAATGAAAACATGGTCACAAACAGTGTGTTACCTGCATTGTGTCCAGCGTCCTCTTTTTTTCTTCCCTATTTAACTATTAAAGAAAAGATTGTTTGTTTGTTTGTTTGTTTGAGACAGGGTTTCTCTGTGGCTTTGGAGCCTGTCCCGGAACTAGCTCTTGTAGACCAGGCTGGCCTTCAACTCACAGAAATCCGCCTGCCTCTGCCTCCCAAGTGCTGGGTTTAAGAGTGTGCGCCACTGCCTGGCTGTTTATTTATCATATGCATGTACCTGTCCCTACATGAACTCATGAGCAGGTACCCTTGGAAGTTGGAAGACATTTGATACTTTTTTGGAGTTACAAGTGATTGTGAGCTGCCTGATGTAAGCTCTGGGAACTGAACCCAGGTCTTCTTTAGTTACAGCCACTGACTGACTTCCCGGAGTTTGAGCCACTTTTCTTCTGTCACCTCACTTTCCAGCTGCTTAGCATTTTAAAAGATATGTTTAAACTTCATCTATTTGTGTTTGTTTATTGTGGGTATGTGAGTGCTGTGAAGAGGAAGTAGACATCAGAGAACAACTTACAAAAATTGGTTCTCTCCTTCTGCCATGTTGGTCCCAAGGATGAAACTCAACAGTCTTGACGGCAGTAGCCTTTACTCACTGAGCCATCTGCCCCATCCCCACCTTAGTTTTTCTCTTTTTTCTTTTTAAATTTCTTTTTATTATTGTTATTGTTGTTATTATTATCATTGTTTTTTCAGGACAGGGTTTCTCTGTGTAGCCCTGGCTGTCCTAGAACTCGCTCTGTAGACCAGGCTGGCCTCAAACTCACAGAGATCCACCTGCCTCTGCCTCCCAAGTGCTGGGATTAAAGGTGTGCACTACCACTGCCTGACTTCTTTTTGTTATTTTTAATTATATATGTGCATGTCTGTTTATAGATTTGTGCATATGAGTGTATATACCCACAGAGACCAGTAGTGTCAGATTTTCCTGGAGATGACTGTAAGCCATCTGGGTGCTGGGAAACTGAACTCAGATCCTCTGGAAGAACAACACATGCTCTTAATCACTGAGCCATCCCTCCAGCAGCCCCCCTTAAATTCATCATCGTTATTTGCTGAAGCTGGAGATTGAGAAATGAATCTTGAGTGTCTGTCCAACTGTAAGCCACTGTGATTTAATATTTTATAGAAAAGAGGGTGTGTGGCACAGGGAACCACTTCCTAAATAGAACCCCAGCAGCACAGACTGAGAGAAACAATTAATAAATGGGACCTCCTGAAACTGAAAAGCTTCTGTAAAGCAAAGGACACGGTCAACAAGACAAAACAACAGCCTACAGAATGGGAAAAGATCTTCACTAACTCCACATCAGACAGAGGTCTGATCTCCAAAATATACAAAGGAATCAAGAAATTGGACACCAAAAGATCATGTAATCCAATAAAAAAATGGAGTACAGACCTAAACAGAGAACTCTCAACAGAGGAATCTAAAATGGCTGAAAGACACTTGAGGAAATGTTCAACATCCTTAGTCATCAAAGAAATACAAATCAAAACAACTCTGAGATTCCATCTTACACCTGTAAGAATGGCCAAGATCAAAAACACTGATGACAACTTATGCTGGAGAGGTTGTGGGGAAAAGGGAACACTTCTGCATTGCTGGTGGGAATGCAAGCTGGTACAACCCCTTTGGATATCAGTGTGGCGATTTCTCAGAAAATTAGGAAACCACCTTCCTCAAGACCCAGTAATACCACTTTTGGGTATATATCCAAAGGATGCTCAGTCGTGCCACAAGGACATGTGCTCAACTATGTTCATAGCAGCTTTGTTTGTCATAGCCAGCACCTGGAAACAACCTAAATGCCCCTTGATCGAAGAATGGATACGGAAAATGTGGTACCTTTATACAATGGAGTACTACACAACAGAAAAAAATAACGACAGCTTGAATTTTGCAGGAAAATGGATGGAGCTAGAAAACATTATTTTGAGTGAGGTAACCCAGACACAGAAAGACAATTATCACATATACTCACTCATAGGTGGTTTTTAAACATAAAGCAAAGAAAGCCAGCCTACAGACCACGATCCCAGATTATTTAGACAACAATGAGGACACTAAGAGAGACTTACATAGATATAATCTACATGGGAAGTAGAAAGTATAAAAAGACAAGATCTCCTGAGTAAATTAGGAGCATAGGGACCTTGGGGGAGGTTTGAAGCGGGGAGGAGAGAGGCAGCAAGGGGAGCAGAGAAAAATGTAGAGCTCAATAAAGACCAATAAAAAAAAAAAAGAGGGTGTGATTTACAGAAAACACAATCTGAGCAGAAGGCAGAGCCCTTTGAATTCTGCTCGGAGGGGCTCAGTATTCTGCGTCACAGCTGTCCCCAGGTGCTGGTTGGGGCCTTGCCCACAGCTCCCCCATATCTCTTACTGGTACTGTGCCTTCATTGATGAGTTCCTTTGAATGAGCTAGAAAGCAATTCTTTTCAAAGGTGACCATCTTAGAAAGTCGGCTCCATCGGGCAAGGCAAGTGCATTTGGTAGGGAGGGCAAGTGCACATGCAATACAAAGAGCTTTCCTAAATCCATGGACAGAGAACTGAGCACTCTCAGAGTGGGGGCACCATTTAGCGGTGGATAAAAGACAGATGCCTCAGATGGTTTTGTCTGTGGCTCCTGCTTAACAGTGGCATTTCCTTAGTTCCTTCCATCTGCTGTGGTCTATGCTTTGCTTCCCCTAATCTTGCAAAATTTGCAGTACACTGCATTTCATCGAGATAGGATTCAAGAGTGTAGTTCTTCATTCACGAGGACTCTAAAGAGAATTAAAAATCCCTTTTAACTTTTTATTGGTAAAATGTTATTTGGGAATTTTTTTTTCTCCTTCAGAGCAATGGTTTTATGCCATGTCCTCCTCCTACAAGAGGACCAAGTGAGGCCAGGTCCCCGAGGCTGAGACTTCTGGTCTAGGTTGGCAGGGACTAAGCCATCTTGTTTGTTTATTGCAGCTGCTCAAATGGAGGTTAAGAAGCCCTTTATACTCTCTTCCATGAGGCTCCCTCTTCTGGACACCAACAATAAGGTAAAGTGGGCAGATTAACGTGGCCATTGTTGGCATAGACCAGTTAGTTTGGCTCTTCACAAACAGCCAACAGAAGAGTGGCCAGAACACTGGAAGTGCCTATCCTTCTAGTCTGTGGGTGCAAGCAAGCAGAGAGATGAACACATGTAGTGTGAGCAGGCTACCTTTCCACACTGTTAGCGAACCATTAGTGAATCCAAGCCACCTCAGGATTGGGACCTGTCATAGACCCAGAGGGCTCCAGCACCACCCTGAGGTTCGCTCTTCACCAGAAGGACTCAGAACTCAGGCAGCTGGTGTACCCCCACTACTGCAGGGATTGTTTAAATCAGCTGGGGAGCTGGGTGTGGTAGCTCGTGACTGTAATCTTAGCATTTGGGAGTCTGAGATAGAAGAGGAGTTAGTTCATGCCTATCCTGGGCTGCATAATTAGACCGTATCTCAAAAGCAAAAATCAGCTGGAAAACAGCTCTTGGGACAGAGTGCAGGCATGCCCAAACCTGTAGCTTTCCATTGCCTTTTATGGACAGGGCAGTGTTAGAACCTTGGCAGTAATGTGTGACCACACATAGGAGTATTGCCAATTAAGGTCATTCCTTAGTCTTAGAGTCCTGAACCTTTAGCCCTGTTATGTGGGTGTGCTGGACTGTCTGTATGGCTGCACTCACCCTCTGGCCCTTCTGTAAATGGGACTTTTACCATGTGGCTTGCAGGCTCCTACCTGAGGCCTTTTACTGTGGGGGGTGACCCTGGCCCCAGATCATGAGATATTCTCACCAAGTAGGCTATCTCAAGGGCTCCCAGGAGCCTAGGAAACAGGTCAGACTCTTCTTTGAGCAAGGCAGATCTTTTCCAGCCCTCTGAGCACGATTGTCTTGAGCAGGGCCTGCTTGCTCAGAGGCAACAGGATGCTAGCCTTCCCTGAGAGCTACTGCAGCATTGTATAACTTCCAGGGACCTCCTGTGTATCTTACTGTTGTTTCTTCAGAAGCTTCTGACACAAAGTCCAAATAACAGCCTTCAGACCTTTATATTCTGGCACAGTCTTTCCCGATATACCTGTGACAGGGTCCTGTAGTTCATTATGGGTCCAAACAATGCAATGTTCACAGTGTCGAGTGGGCACATGCATGCTCAGACTGGGCACTTGGCTACCAACCCAGACCCACGTTGTTCCCATAGACAGCCACAGCAGATGAATGTGACATGGGATAACAGGGCGGTGATCTCAGGAGAGTTCCTTGGGGCAGCTGCATTTGATCTGACATTCTAGGAAGCAAAAACATTCTCATGGGTCTGAAGGCTCCTGAGAGTGGGCCCCATGCAAAGGGCTAAGACTGGGAGCAGAGGCCAGTGTCTGGTTAGGGTACGGTGGACTAGAGGAGACACTGGCCCTGAGTAAAGATCACTGATTTTGGCTGTTGGGGCTTGCCATGCATGCTCAGAAATAGGAATAATTGGGCGGTAGTTAAAGGTCTGAGAAACAGTGCCTGGGGGATGGACCAAACGGCCAGGAAATATGGGTGTCACACAGGAGAAGCCAGCCCCGAAGGACACCAGTCCTATAGCTTAAGGCCAGATGAACAGTGCCTATCTAGGACAGGTCTGTTAGGCACCAGGACACCACGAAGGTAGGGTGAGGAGGTAAGCCTGGAGGACAAGGTGGTTTGGAGCAGGTCTTTAGCAGAGCTCTTTTCATAGCCTTGAGGATGAAGTTTGGTAAAAGTGTGTGAAGGAAAGCAGTTGGTGAGATGAGGTAACTTCTGCGGGGCTGGGAAGAGGGCAAGAATGTATGTGGGGTAGCAGGAAAAGAGGCCTTCTTCTAAGAACTCCATATGTTACAAGGTGGCTAAAAGGCTGCTAGCTGCCGGGTGGTGGTGGCGCATGCCTTTAATCCCAGCACTTGGGAGGCAGAGGCAGGCGGATCTCTGAGTTCGAGTCCAGCCTGGTCTACGGGCTCCAAAGCTACAGAGAAAAAACAAAAAACAACAAAAAAAATGCTGCTAGCCAAGGGCTGAGCAAACTTCTGTAAAGCTAGGTGTTAGGTCCAACAGCAGTTGTGGGTCCAGGTGTGGGTTTAGATATCCATACCAATCTGTCTCTGAGTCTAGATGTAGATGCAGTTGTAGAGACAGTTGTGTGGGTATATATGGGCATGGGCACTGATACACAAATGTGGTGCACATATAGATGTGGGCGCAGGCATAGCACAGGGCCAGGTGTGTGCCTTGTGCCCCTTCCTGACCTTCTCTTCGTTCTGGGCAGGTGAAACGGGCTGTGGTGCAGGTGATAAGTGCCATGGCCCACCATGGCTACCTGGAGCAGCCTGGAGGTGAGGTGATGGTTGACTACATTGTGCAGCAGTGTGCTCTGCCCCCGGAGGAGGTAAGGACTACTATCAATAGACCCACCTGTTTCTGGATCTGTTGGATGCCAGGCTCTTCAGCCTGTGTATCTCTTGAGCACTGTTAGTACTGGTTACCAAGAGCAGGTGGCTGTTTGTGGGCTGAGGTTCCCTTTGGTTTCTGAGTCAGGGTCTCTGCATTTCTTGAGTCCACTCAACAGATTCCCAACTCAGAAGCAGAGGCAGAAGACAGAAACTTTATTCTCTTTAATTCTTTTCTATCTTAAAAGTTACTAAACAAACACCAGTTTCTTTTGAAGGAGAGCAAGATAAGACCTGATAAAGTAGACTGCAAGCAGTGGGTGGAGGTGTGGCTCAGTGGCATTGTGCTAGCCTGCTGTGCATAGGGTCCTGGGCTCTCTAGTGAGGAGATGTGTGCAGGTGGATCAGTTACACACTAAAGTTCTTGGGTTGCCAGCTCTGGATTTGGTTTCTTGGAGTTAGCAAAGCTAGATTGTCCTAAGGTCAGTTCAGAATAGAGACATGTGTTAGTGCTTTTCTATTGCTATGATAAAACACCATGACCAAGGCAACTTAGATCAGGAAGGGTTTGTTTGGGCTTCTGGTTCCAGAAGGATGAGTCCGTCATGGTAGAAATACAACAGCAGTGGCAGGCATGGTGGCAGGAACAGGAAGCTGAGAGCTCACATCTTCAACTGCAAACATGAAGCAAGAGTGAACAGGAAGTGGGGCAAGACCACTCAAAGCCCACCCCCAGTGACTCACTTCCTCCAGCAAGGCTCCACCTCCTGAAGGTTCCACAACCTCCTCAAACAGCGCTATCAGCTGGGGACAGGAGACATTTCTTACTCAAACCACCACGTGTGACCACCTTCTGCACTCTGTCATTGTGGTATACGCAATACCTCAAACAGGACTACTGTGTTTATTCTTTTAAAATATAATTTAAAAAAATTAGGGCTGGAGAGACCGTCCAGTAATTAAGAACTGGCTGCTCTTCCAGAGGTTCTGAGTTCAATCCCCAGCACCTACATGGTGATTCACAGTCATCTATAATTGTAGTTCCATAGCATCCAGTGTCCTCTTCTGGTATGCAGATATATGTGCAGATGAAAACATTCATATATATAAAATATATTTTTAAAAATTTAGATTTATTTTTCATTTTATGTATATGAATATTTGCCTGCATGTATGTATATATATTATGTATGTATATATATATTATGTGCATGTTTGGTGTCCACAGAGATCAGAAAAAGGCTTCCCTGGAACTGGAGTTATGGATGGTTGTGGGTGCTGGGAATTGAGCCCAGGTTCTTTGTAAGAGCAACAAATGCTCTAAACCACTGACCCATCTCAAGTCCCATAATTTTTTTTTTTTTTTTTTTTTTTTTGGTTTTTCGAGACAGGGTTTCTCTGTAGCTTTGGAGCCTGTCCTGGAACTTGCTCTGTAGACCAGGCTGGCCTCGAACTCACAGAGATCCACCTGCCTCTGCGTCCCGTGTGCTGGGATTAAAGGCATGCGCCACCACTGCCTAGCTAATTTTTTTTTATTCTTTGGGAATTTCATATAATGTATTTTGAGGGAGGGAGAGAGTGAGAGGGGTGTGTGTGTATGTGTGTGTGTGTGTGTGTGTGTGTGTGTGTGTGTGTATAATGTATTTATGTATGTATATGAGTGCAGACACACACGTCACTGCCAGCACGTGGAGCTTAGAGGACAGCTTTGTGCCATTGGACCTGGGAATCGTTTAGATTGTCAGTCTTACACAGAAAGCACTTCTGTTCACTGAGCCATCTCACCAACTTTTCCTGGTGATTTTAGTAAACTTATGGAAGGTGGCAGACATGCTCTTGGAGGGGCGGGTTTGGTGGCCATGCCCTGTCTCCCTCCTGCCAGTCTTTTCCTTTCTCGTGCTAACCAGGGTGTGCTCTCTCTTTGCCTCTTCCCCTAGCCTGAGAAGCCCGGCCCTGATGGGGAGGACCTGGCAGCAGATAGTGTGCGGGCAGTCAGTATCCGTACCCTTTATCTGGTCAGCACCACAGTGGACAGGATGAACAGTGTAAGCGTGTCTGTCTCTGACTCAAGGCCTGCTGTCTGAGCTTTCTCTTCCTGAGATTTCCTGCCCTCCCCATCCCTGACCTGGGTAACAAGTGAACAGTGGAGTGGAGGGTGGCCTTGAGAGAGCAGCGGCTGGGCTGGGCTTGGAGGGCTTCTCAGCAATGGCAGGACATTGTCTTAGCTTGAGGTCCTCTAAAGCTGCCCTGCTCCTGTATAGATGTGGAAACCAAATCCTATCAGCTCTGCTGCCCTGGAGGCCGTGCCCAGTGCTTGCAGTTCACAGACATGGCCCTCTGTCCCTTAGGTTCTCTGGCCCTACCTGCTCGAGTTCCTCACCCCAGTGCGCTTCACTGCGGCCCTCACCCCACTCTGCAGGAGCCTTGTGCATTTAGCCCTGAAGAGGCAGGAGGCAGGGGCAGATGCTTTCCTCATCCAGTACAACTCGAATGGTGTGGAGGCCCAACTACCTTGCACCTGACCTGCACCAATGCCCTTAAACCTTATCCTTTCTCAGCCCTCTGCCCTTGCCCCTGCCCCTGCCACTGATCTCTTCCCCAGCTGCTGCTTTTGCATGACATCCACCCCAGCTCCCTGCTTCTGCATATGATCCCCATCCTGTATCTCACACCTATCCCTACCTTGTAACAATCTCTGTGTTTCTTGTCCAGCAAACCTCCCATCTCCCTTCGCTATGACCACAAGACTGCTGGTAAGTAGAGGGTCTGTTACTGTGTCCAAGCGCACTGGCTGACACTGTCCTTGTCCTTAATGGAATAATCTCATAGGTGTCAGCTTAACCATGGTTACTCTCCAGTACAGGAGTGGACTCTGTGTGTTTCAGAGTCCCTGTCAGTTCTTGTGACAGGCTCCGACCCTTGCCGTCCTCTCATGGAGGTGCCTCCCACCTTGTGTTTGCTGCCTTTCCTTCACTCCTGGGAAGTTGGGCACTGTGGTCTGGGAAGTTGTCCTGCCACATCTCTCCCAGGAAGTGCAGGTGACTCCATGTTTAGGCAACCCCCTTCCTCCCCCTCCTTCAGGTTGTATCTTCTAATCCCTACCTGGGAGATGGACGTGGGGCAGCCTCATTGCGCCTCCTGAAGGTGATGCATCGGAATATACACCCTTTGCTGGGCCAGCGGTGGGAGACAACCATGCCTGTGCTGCTAGAGTACCTAGATGGTGAGGCCAGTGGGACTAAGGAGCCCATTAGCCATCCCTCACCCCATTTGTACCCAGTCTATCATCAGGCTGGCTGATACAGACCTGGGTTTTGTAAATTGGAAGAAATAATCTTAAGAAAGGGACTGGATGTCTCAAGAGGTGTTACCTGGTGACATATGGGGAAGTGGGTGCAACCTGCTGCATGCCTCCTCGGAGTTCAAAACACAAAGAGGTGGGCACCGAGGATCCATTCGTGCATGTTGGGATGAACTTGCCTGGCAGAACCTCAGCCAACAGGGTTACTGGTCATTTCAGAGCATACCGAAGAAACCTTGTCACTGAAGGAGTGGGAAGAAAAGCTTCTTGTGGTGAGAGATGGATAGAAGACCAAGGGCCTGTCTGGGATACTCTGGGCCTGGGCACAGAGGGCTGGAAATGTGGGACTGCTATATTGTGTTTTACCTGACTTCCCCTGGTGGTGTGACTAGGGAATGGGCTTAGCAGAGGTAGAGTCTGGGTGAGGCTGTTGGTGGTCCTCAGATTTTCATGATAGCCAGCACCAAACTTGAGGCACTTTGAGCCATCCTGGCCACAGAAAGTGGTCTTCCCTTCTTCTCCTTCTACCATCCCCAACCTAGTTCAGAGTAATTGGTGCTTCAGCATGTTTCATAGCTGCCCACCTTCAAAGATCACTTACCAGCAGGGGTCACCATGAGGTTATCATGTGACATGCCCAGGCCTTAGGCCCTCCCACAGCCAGCCACTCACCGGTACTCTCATCCACAGTTCCTACGAGACACCCTGGCCGTGGTATCTGACAACACGTGGATCTGCCAGCTGAGTCAGGAGATGTGCAAGCAACTACCCTCTTACAATGGGACAGCTCAGGAGAAGGTGCCCCAACTACCCTCTTACAATGGGACAGCTCAGGAGAAGGTGCCCAGGACAAGCCAGCTAGGGTCAGGGGTCTCTGCACAGTCCACAGCCCCCAACTCCTGTGCTTTCAGTGTTTGATTTTCCTGTTCTTCCTGTCTGTGCCTTTGTCTCATGACTCTGGCAGTCCTGGCCAACCCGGAAAAGCAAGCAGGATTAAGAGCCTCTTCACTGCAGCAACAGCTGGGAGATAGGAACTGGTTACTTGCTACTTGTTCCTCAGTCACAGCCCAGGGCTCACCCATCCAGCCTCATGGGGGACCCTTCTTATGTCTTGCTTGAAATACAGCTCTCCAAGGGGCTGGACATGGTAGTGCACATCCTTAATGCAATAGATGACAGGCAGATCCCTGAGTTCAAGGCCAGCCTGTTCTACAGAGCTAGTTCCAGGATAACTAGGGCTACACAGAGAAACCCTGTCTCAGAGAGAGAGAGAAACACAGTGCTCCATTAGCAGTGCCACCATAGTGCATCAGGAGTCAGGTGCATGTGTATTCTCTGCCTTTGTTCCAGAATTTCCTGTATAAGTGCGTAGGAACCACACTGGGCGCTGCTTCAAGTAAGGAGGTAGTGAGAAAACACCTTCGAGAGCTGCTGGAGACAGCCAGATATCAGGAAGAGGCAGAGCAGGAGGTAAGAAGCCCCTAATGCCCAGGGCTACCAGGCCTTAGGCATCTCCCTCCTCTCAGGCTGCTAGCCAGTGCATGTTCATGTGTGCTATATAGGTACATGAATTCATGTGTGGCACACTACCTGCTTCTACACATGTGTTCACATGTATGCAATGTGCCTTTAGGTTTATGTGTGCATGGTACTCTGTGTACATGTATATGTATTGTGTGTGTAAGTTTCTCCCTACACAGCATGTGGGCAGGTGGGCCACTTTGCCCAAGTGTGAGACACCTATGCACCTCCCCAGGGCCTTGCCTGTTGCTTTGGGATTTGTGCCATTACCCACCTTGAGGACACTCTAGCACAGTTGGAGGACTTTGTGAGGTCAGACGTGTTTAGGAAGTCCATCGGCATCTTTAACATTTTTAAGGTAAGGAGAGACTACTTAGAATGGAGGCCTGGGTGAGTAGGCCCCTGTCTGTGGCTGCCCTGATTTTCAGTGTCTGTGGTAGGATGGTTCCTGCTCCTCTGACTGCAGCTCTCTATTTTTCTCAAACTCCAGGCTTGGGCTGAGCACCCTCAGGCTCAGAGTGACAGGAAAGCCCCTTGCTGTGCAGCCACTTTGCAGCCTTATTCCTCTTCTGGGCCTGGTCTCTCTGCTCAGCAGAGGGGCTCCCAGAAGCAAATCTAACTGTTGACAGTGGTATGCGTCCAGGTGGGATAACGATAGTTCTGAGTGGCAAGGTTCCATGTTAGCTTTCTGCTGCTATGGCAAAATACTTGAGAAAATTAGCTAGAAGGAGGGAAGATTTATTTTGTCTCCCAGCTTCAGAGGTTTCGGTGCGTTGTCATTGCCAGTTGATCCAAGGCCTGTGGCAGACTGCGCATGGTGGAAGGGGATGAAGAGAGCTGCTCCTCTCACACCAGCCAAGAAACAGAGTTTACTTGCCTTTGTAACAACACTTACTTCTAAATCCATGATGACTCTGTCAAAGGGTTAACCCGGTGATACACCAGTTCCTTCCCAAAGGGCTTCCACCTCTGAACACGGCTACTCTGGGGACTTGTGAACTTTACAGACATTTCCCCATACTGCCCCTCTAAACATCACAGCACTGGGGATACTTGAGCTCCGGGGACAATGTCTTATCTGAGCCACACAGGTGGAAAACTGTACGGCCAGGCTGTCTATGCTGTTCTTTGTCCTGGGTGCTGAGATTTTCAAGCATATTCCATAATGCCCAACTCTTAGCATGATGCTGTCTCTAGTGACTGCTGTACTCATGGAACTGGAGGGTTGGCCCAGATGTGCAAGGACCTGCACCCCTTTTCTTTCTCTTCTCTTCCTTCTTCTTCCTCTTTATCTTTCTAAAAAGTATTTTTAGATTATTTTTTTTTAGTTTTTATTTTTATGTGTATCAGTGTTTTGCCTGCATGTATGTCTGTGCACCATGTATTTGCCTGGTGCCCACTGAGGCCAGAAGAGGGCACTGGATGCCCTGGAACTGGAGTTACAGATGGTGTGAGCTACCACATGGGTGTTAGGAATTAAACCTGGGTCCTCTGCAAGAACAAGTGCTCTTAATCATTGAGCCGTCTCTCCAGCCCCTCTATCTTGAGACAGGGCCTCACTATGTAACCTTGGCTGTCCTAGAACTTGATGTGTAGACCAAATTGGCCTCAGATTCAAAGATATCTGCCTCTGCGTGCAGAGTGCTGGGATTAAAGGTGTTCTACCATATGTAGCTGCTGCCAGCCTTTTCTAATGTAGGTATCTACGAGTCGTTAGGTCAGGAGGCTGGTCTGTAGCCACAGCCCTGCCATCTTCTGGTTGGTACCTCCAGATTTTTACACTTCTCCTTTTCTCCTTGGTCCCACTGCCTCAGCCCTTCTCTGCAACCAGCTGGTTCCCAGTGGGCCTGTGTGGGTACCTGGTCTGACCTGCCATCCCTGGGTGCTGCCTCTGGTGTTCCTGGCTAGCTCTGGCTATTCCAGGAGCCTTAGAGAATAGGAAGCACACTGCTAGGCAAGGCTCCATGTGGAGAGTAGTTCGCTGAGTGCCTGCTATCCTGCTGATTTCTCTACCTCCCAGGACCGAAGTGAGCATGAAGTAGAAAGAATGAAGAGTTCTCTGATCCTGTGTTATGGGCACGTGGCTGCACAGGCCCCTCGTGAGCTGGTGTTGGCCAAAGTAGAGTCTGATATCCTCCGCAGCATGTTTCAGTGCTTCAATACCAAGGTGGGCATTGCAGTGTCTGTATGGGCCAGTCACACAACTCCAGAGTCTTAATTTATTTTACTTTTTGTTGTTTAGGTTCTGGGAATAAAGGTAGAGACCAAGGTATAGTGTATAGCAATTGTATGTGAACTGTGCTTTTTCTCTCTCTCCTCTGGGCTGGGCTTTGGGGCAGAGCCAAACCCAGAACTCGCTGGACTTCCTGGCCATGGTGGTCCTGGAGGAGTGTCCTGCCCACTTCTCTTGAAGCAGCACTTCATGGAGCTGTAGCATTTAAGTTCCTGCTAAGGGCAGAGCAAGGCTTCTTCTGCCTCTAGGCAGTAGGTCCTGGGCCACATCCTTGGAATCAGCTGGTAGGCCACCTATAGCTGTGTCTCTCATGGCCAGCGATAGCTCTGGGCTATTTTGGCTCTGCTCCCAATGCTTTTGAACTTTCCTTTCTCTATACCCCAGAGAGCACCTAGGGGAGGCTAGTTAAGCCCAGAGCTATTGGAAATGGTCAGAGGTTCTCTTGGTCTCATTAACATGCTCCCCCTGTGATATCCCCAATACTAACCCGCCTTTGTGAAGGACAGTTGTGGGGAGCCTTCTGGGGGTGGGCTGGGATTGGTGAGGTTCTTTCAGATTTTTGTTTCCCAGACCATAGGAGTAGGATGACCTCTCTCATGCCTCCTGTGAAGCTCTCATACCACATAGCAATTCCCCTGTGGGCCAAGGCCCTAGAATTTCCCCCAGGCCCCAGGTCCCTCAGTCAGGAGGCTGCTGTAGGACTTTATGAGCACAGCAGACAGTTGCAGGCTGTTCTGGAAAGGGCATGGGCTCCAGCTTCTGTGGTTAGGCCCAGCCCTGTGGCTGCTCTAAGCACAGCAGCTCTGGGGGCAGGTGTGCAAACTTTCTGCAGCCAGCTGTTCCCCTAGGACCCAGCCCTGAAGCTGTGCTTCGTCCAGAGCCTGTGCATGGTCTGCCAGGCCATGTGTAGCAGCGCGCAAGCCAGTTCCTTCCAGTTCTCGAGGAAGGCAGAGCTGGTGACACAAATGATGGTGAGTTCTGAGCAGAGGAGATGGGGCTTGGGGAGGCCAGAGGGATGAGTGCAGTGATTCAGCCTAGGGGCTCAGTGGGTACAGACAGAAGCCTGCATCTCAGAGGTCTCAACCACCCACTTAGCATGAGACAGGGTGATCAGAGAGGAGGCTAATGCCTCCTCTGAGGGCCAGTTCTGTGCTGCCACCCCAAGGAGTTCATCAGGGCAGAACCCCCAGACTGCCTGAGAACACCCATTCGAAAGAAAGCCATGCTCGCCTGCACATACCTGGTGTATCCTTTCCAGCCTCTCTGCGGACAGTGGGCCTGTGGATCTGTGTGCATGTGTATGGCCTGCATTATATGTGTGAAGTATTGTGAACATAGTAACAGCTGTGCCATCCATGCAGGCCCAGTGGTTTCTGGGCGGGAGCAGGCTGGAGACAGACGACATCATTTGTTCATTATTGGGGCCCTTAACCTGCTGCTCAGCAACTTGGAGCCTGCATTGGAGGAGCAGGCACAGGCAGATGTGATCCACAGCTGCTTACACAGTGTCATGGCTCTGCCGCCTGAGCCTGAGGGGGAAGATGGTACCTGCCAGGAGGTATTGTTGTTTCCATGGGGGCAGGGAGTGAGAAGGCCACTGAAAGAAGTGGGACCATGCATGGGGCTGGTGGCCTGGCTCTCCTTCCAGCCTCTGTATCTGGACACGGTGTGCGCCCTTGAAGATTTGCTGACAAGCCTGCTGCAGCGAAACATGACCCCCCAGGGCCTGCAGATCATGGTTGAGGTGTGCTGTGGGCACCGGTTGTTGCAGTGATGGAGCTTGGGTACCCCACCTAGTTTCTGGTCCTTTTCTGCCCCCCACCACCACCACTGTGGTTAGGTACTGTAGAGACAGTTTAATAGTCTCTCTGGGGGAGGGGTCCTTCTGCCTGGGCAACTCTGACCAGATAGTGCCTCTGCAGCATTTTCCCTGACTACTTCAAGTGCTGGGATGGAACACATGAGTCCTGGCTGCTGTCTGCTAACTACTTGAGGCAAGCAAGATGACAAAATGCACACCCTGCTATGGTGTTCTTCCCATTCCTTCCATTGTTGCAGTGGGCTGGGGTTGCACCAATCCCTAGTCTAGGCACTTAGTGCCTCATAGGCCTGGATCACTCTCTGCCACCTTGAGTGGGCAGGGGTGAGCTGCAGCAGACCCTGATGTGGGAGCCACTGGGTCCCACTTGGGTCCCTGCAGCCCCTAAAGTATGGCCTAGCAGGGATGCTGAGCTTGTCATTGGGATGTGGGCTTCTGCACTCCTGGGTTCCTCTCCCAGAGGGCACCTGTGTCAAGTCCATTCTTGTACAGCACCTGAGCCCATGGATCAAGTCCCCGAGGGGTCATGAGCGGGCACGGGCACTTGGCTTGGGCGCCTGCCTGCTGCAGTTCTTCCTGGAGCACTTGCATGTCAGTGTGAGTACTGGACCTACCCCTTCCTTCAGTCCCTCTGCTTGGGGACAACTGTGCTCCTCATGTCCCAGAGCATCCTGTAGGCTCTCTGATCTCCTGCTGCTTTCCTCTCTTGTCCCACAATCTTCTCTAACAAAGACAGTGGATAGGACTGCCCTAGACTGAGCTCAGGGTGAACCAGCCACCCCGAGGAGGGTTGTATTTAGATCTTCACTGTTGAGCCACTTAGTTTTGATTGGCACTGACTGTGTTAATCAGAACTTCTTATCAGGAACAGATAGATTTTTACAGACATCTTTTTGTCACCTATTGGAATCATCCTGGGGTATTTATGATAGTTTTGTTTTTGTTTTGGTGTGTGTGTTTATGTGGTATGTATGTGCTTTTCCCATAACCATGATCTGACTGGAGTTCTTCTTGGTTTATGTTGACATGAATCCTACCATTCTGGCAGCAGCAACCACCTGTCCCTAGGTCTTGCATCCTGCCTTGGTCTTTCCCTGCTGACCTGAAAGTCCCCTTTCTTGTCTGATGACTTGTGGGATGCAGAGTCCCTGTATTGGGCACAGCTGAGAGGGGACCAGGGGAGGCATGGTGTGTGTCTTGGAGGGCAGGGGTAGGGGGAAGTTGTTTGCAGCCTCTGGCAGGCAGGAGGCAAGGGTACTCAAAGAAGGGAGAGAAACCTCAGTATATAAGGGGAGCAGAACTTGAGTGGTGGACTGGAACCCATTCAGGATAAAGGAGTACCCTGTCTCCTTCCCCTACCCACAGATTTACCATTTGGGGAAGAGTCATTCCAAGAATCAGAGTGTTTGTGCCTTCTCAAGTAGAAGCTCCCCACTCCTATGCTTAGGGAGCCAGGTGGACTGGATGTGAGGGGGAAAGTTTACTGAGGCCATCAGCCATAAGGAGGGTTCCAAACCACATAGCTTCTCTCTGGGTCCTACTGACGTAGACTGTACTTGACTATCCCCCAGAATTCCTTCAGCCTAGTCCCTTCACCTTCCATCTTCCTCTAGACCTTGGTACCCTTCCACAACCTGGGTCTCCTCGTCGGTCTCTTTGCTCCACGGTGTGCTGACACATGGCCTACCACCCGCCAGGAAGCTGTAGGCTGTGTTCATTCCCTGCTATACTTGCAGCTGGGCTATGAGGGTGAGTTCTGCTGGGGACGTGGGGACTGTGGAGGCAGCAGTCGGGACCTCAGTCCAGGGAAGCCTCAGTCAACTCCTGCCCTTAGGCTTCTCCCAAGACCATCGTGATGAAGTGGCTGAGCGGCTCCTCACCCTGAAAGATGGCCTTGTGCACCCTGACCCCACCATCCTTTTCCACACTTGCCACAGCATAGCCCAGGTACTTACAGGATCCCACAACAAAGAAGCAAGGGCTGCAGTTTGGGGCTAAGGGACTTCTCAGGAAGTACTTGTTACCTCTAGCTCAGCAGGCCCTGAGGGGCAGCTGTAAGCAGGTTCCATCCAAGGATTGGTGTCTGAGACCCCATTTGGTCAATACTGCCCCATGTCTCATACCTGCTTCAGAACATCACAGTCTTGGCAGGATCAAGATGTTTTGTGTGGTAATGTCAAGATGCCTGAGAGGGATCCAGCTGGCTCTGTAGCTGCCTGCTGCCCGCTCTCCAGCTTTCTTACTGAAGATGTGGGTTTCTAGAGTGGGAGGACATGGTGCTGGTGTGTTTGTGAATGCTTTTCCAAAGTTGAAAACTACTCAGCCACATGCATGGTCCAGCATGGACCCTGTCTTTGTTCCATCTGGCTGAGGCACTTTGTCCTACACCATTTGGAAAGTCCAGCAGTGGGCCAAGATATCTCTTTCATGCCCTATATACTGTACCATACCCAACCTGAACCATCTGGCCAGATGTCTAGTCTGAGGCTCAATGAGGCTCCAAGGATGGACAAAATAGCTCCTCCCTTAGCGAATCCTTCTTGGTACCCTGTCTATGAACATTTCTGCTCTTCTTGATATGGCCAGGATCTCTGACAGAGTCTGACAGGAGGGGCTCCTGGACCTTTTCTGGAAACACTGAAATATCCAGCATTGGGTGGGTCAGAGGAGCTGGGCTCTGTAGTTGGGGTTAACACTGTGATGCTCTTCTGGTGTATGTCCTATGGTGGACACTGTGATGCTCTTCTGGTGTATGTCCTATGGTGGACACTGTGATGCTCTTCTGGTGTATTTCCTATGGTGGACACTGTGGTCTCTTCTGGTGTATTTCCTATGGTGGACACTGTGATGCTCTTCTGGTGTATTTCCTATGGTGGACACTGTGATGCTCTTCTGGTGTATTTCCTATGGTGGACACTGTG
>PVIU01028012.1:0-19551 GCA_004026605.1 Ondatra zibethicus | reverse complement strand
TCCTAAATAGAACCCCAGCAGCACAGACACTGAGAGAAACAATTAATAAATGGGACCTCCTGAAACTGAAAAGCTTCTGTAAAGCAAAGGACACGGTCAACAAGATAGAACGCCAGCCTACAGAATGGGAAAAGATCTTCACTAATCCCACATCAGACAGAGGTCTGATCTCCAAAATATACAAGGAACTCAAGAAATTAGACAACAAAAGAACACATAATCCAATAAAAAAATGGAGCACAGACCTAAACAGAGAACTCTCAACAGAGGAATCTAAAAGACACTTAAGGAAATGTTCAACATCCTTAGTCATCAGAGAAATGCAAATCAAAACAATTCTGAGATTCCATCTTACACCTGTAAGAATGGCCAAGATCAAAAACACTGATGACAACTTATGCTGGAGAGGCTGTGGAGAAAAGGGAACACGTCTTCATTGCTGGTGGGAATGCAAGCTGGTATAACCCCTATGGATGTCAGTGTGGTGATTTCTCAGAAAATTGGAAACAACCTTTTTCAAGACCCAGTAATACCACTTTTGGGTATATACCCAAAAGATGCTCAATCGTGCCACAAGGACATGTGCTCAACTATGTTCATAGCAGCTTTATTTGTCATAGCCAGAAACTGGAAACAACCTAAATGCCCCTCGATCGAAGAATGGATAAAAAAATGTGGTACATTTACACAATGGAGTACTACATAACAGAAAAAATAACGACAGCCTAAATTTTGCAGGAAAATGGATGGAACTAGAAAGCATTATTTTGAGTGAAGTAACCCAGACACAGAAAGACAATTATCACATGTACTCACTCATAGGTGGTTTTTAAACATAAGGCAAAGAAAACCATCTTACAAACCACAATCCCAGAGAATTGAGACAACACTAAGAGAGACTTACATAGATATAATCTACGTGGGAAGTAGAAAGTATAAAAAGACAAGATCTCCTGAATAAATTGGGAGCATGGGGACCTTGGGGGAGGGTTGAGGGAGGGAGGGGTGTGGCAGGGAGGGGAGCAGAGAAAAATAAAAAAATTAAAAAAAAATTTAAAAAAAAAAGAAAATCAATATGTCTCAGAAGATTGGGAACCAATCTATCTCCAGACCCAGGAATATCTTGGGCATATCCCCAAAACATGCTCACACCACAAGGACATTTGCTCAACTATGTTCATAGCAGTTTTGTTTGTAATAGCTGGAACTGTAGTTGAAGACTGTTCTTTCGTTTCCCGGCCGTCCTGACCCGAATAATCACACAGAAACTATATTAATTACAACACTATTTGGATTGTTAGCTCAGACTTCTTATTAACTAACTCTTACATCTTAAATTAACCCATTTTTATTAATTTGTGTATCACCACGAGGCTGTGGTTCACTGGAAAGTTTCCAGTGGCAGCATCTTTCTCCTTCAGCAGCTACATGGCATCTCCTTGACTCCACCTACTCCCTCTATATATCTCTGTTAAGATTTCCTGCCTGGCTTTGCTCTGCTAAGCCATTGGCCAAAACAGCCTTATTCACTAACCAATGGCGATAAAACATTCACAGCATACAGAGGGGAATCCCACATTACAGAACCTGGAAACAACCTAGATACCCCTCAACTGAAGAATGGATAAATAAAAGGCGATACATTTACACAGTGGAGTATTCCTCAGCTGTTAAAAATAAAGACATCAGGAAATTTGGTGGCAAATGGAGAGAACAAAAAAAAATCATCCAGAGTGAGGTAGCCCAGACCCACAAAGACAAACATGGTATGCATTCACTCATAAGTAGATAGTAACTGTAAATTAAAGAATACCCAAGCTACCACCCACAGGCTCAGAGAGGCTAGGTAACGAGGATAATCTCCTTGGGTTGGGTGGGCATGGGAACTTAAGAGACTGGGTTGGGAGGTAGGTGAGGGGGACAGTGCTGAGACACGTGACAGGAAAGGGAGGCTTTATGAGGAAGCCTTATGAAAGAGAAACTTCCATGAGTCTACAAGGATGGCCCCATCTAAGACTCCTGGCAGCAGTGGATGTACAGCCTAAACTGGCCACCCCCGTGACCAGACTGATGGCTGCCCCAGAGAGCATTCAGCCAGTGACTGATGGAGGCAGATTCAGACACCCACAGCCAAGGCCTTTCTGAGAAATTATAGAGAAAGGGTGGACGGGGTCAGGGGGAGGTGGAGGAGGGAATAGGGGGAGATGAGGGAGAGGAGGCTATAGTTGGGATGTAAAATTAATTAATTGATTAATTAATTTAAAAATACGTATAGTTTTGAAATAACACCAAAAAGAAAGGGAAGAAGGAAGGAAAGGAGGGAGGGAGGGAGGGAAAGAGGAAGGGAGGGAGGGAGGAAGGAAGGAAGGGAAGGCTACAAGTAGCCTATAATGAGGGACATGCCCCAGTCTTTCAAGCTGAAATTCTTTAAGGAATTATCCCAGCCGATGACTAAGCAAGGCGGCATGTAAAGAGCCATTTCCCTGTACTATGGAGCTTTACCACTGTGTGATGATCCCCACTGTTCAATCCTGTCCTAGCTTTTTCTTCTCACCGATGTAAGCCCCAATAAACCACAGCCAGCCCTAGCCTTCTGAGTGTCTTCTTCCCAGAGAATCCAACTGTCACTGATTCCTGTGTTCCACCTGTATGTCCTTCTAGCCTCTTAGACTCAACTGTTAGATTGTACCAAACTCTACCCTCCAAGGACAGCCTCTCCTATCTTCCAGGGTTCTTATCACCTCTGAGCCTCCAAATGTTTCTGGCCTTATCTCTTTCTTACACCCCAAACCCATCCAAGTTAGGGGACCCTATGCAAACAATTTGGATTCCTATCTCACCTTACTACTTCACTCGAACACACAAGTGTGCAACCTGGCTCCTTCTTGCTGCGCTCCTCCAGGCTCCGAGGGAGCCTGAGCTCAGTTGGCACTCAAAGCTCATGCACAGAAGCTGGCCCGAACTCCTCATCCTGTCACTCAAGACTTTTAGCAAGATGGCTCCTTATCATCCCAGAATCCCTTTCTCTTCCCTCTTCACTGTCACAGCACTGGCTGCCCTTCTTCCTGACACTCCTTTCCCAGGGAAGTCCTTTCCTTTTGCACCCTGCTGCTCCCTGTCCACGCCCATCCCTGCTCCACTCAGGGCCTTGCTCATACACCAGTTCCTTGGGGGGAGGGGGTGGCACTCTGTGCTTATGTCGTTAGATCTAACTTTAGTCATGTTGAGCACTTTTAGGTGACTCAAGGGTCCTTTCCGCCTCTCCCTGGGGGTTTGGTTCATCTTGACATGCACCTGCAGCCTTCAGGCCCCACGAACTCCAGGAAACAGCCCTGAAATTCCTCTCTTGTCAGCCAGCCTCTGGTTGACACAGGCCTCTCAGCACCGAAGAGGGGGTTGGTTCCTCCTTTCTATGAAAATCCCTGCAGAGAAATGTCCAAAACCTCTCTACAAATGTGAGCTCCTGCGTTCTTCCCTGAGGAGTCAAGCTGCTCTCCTTTGCCCGCTGTGCCACCTCATTAACCCACCTACCACCCAACTCTCACCCCTAGAGCCAGCAGCCCATGGTGGATGCTGGCCTTGGAGGGCCCAGTGTCCTGAGGGCGGGAGAGAGACTTCTTCACGGAGCCCATGGTTCTCAGCAGCTGCTCCAGAGCCGAGTGGTGGTGGATGTGGATGTTGACATGAGGGGACGTGGGCAATGCGGAGGCCACTTCAGCTCCATTCACCATCACCGTGGTTTGAGCCATCTTTCCTGGTAGGGAAAACAACAGAAATGGATGAAGTACGGGAACTAGGGAAGGTAAAGTGGGGTAACAAGCAGCTCAAGGTCAAGAAGATGCCCCAAGCGCGGATGTCAATGTCACAGTGGCCCTTGTTTGAGAGTCAAACCACTTCTCAAGCCTTTCACCATGCGCAGTCCTGGGCCCCTCTCCCGAAGGATTAATGGAATGTTATTGTCAGAATGCAGGGCTCCTCACAGACCATTGCCTGCTTAGTCTTGGCTGGTGGTGCTATGGGGGAGATGGAGACTTAGGAAGTGGGGACTGATTGGAAGATGTCAGTCAACAGGGCTGTGCCTTTGAGGAGCATCTAAGCCCCCCCACCCCAAATTCACTTCCCCCTCTCCTCTCCCTCCTCCCTCTCCCCACCTCTTCCTCATTCTCCTACTTCTTCCTAACCACAATGAGGTAAGCAGCCTCTACTGCAAACTCCCACCGCCCTGATAGTCCGCCCTGCCTTGGGCCCGGAGTGATGGGCTGGCCTCAGCTCAAAATGTCTGCAACAGTAAGCCACCAAAGAAACCCATAAATCTACCTTCCTTCAAGTGGTTTCACTTGGATGTTTATCACAGTAACATAAGGCCGCCTAACACAGCTTGACTTGGGTCTAAGAGGGATGAAAAGGAGTCTGGGTTCACACACACACACACGCACATGCACACACACACATGCACGCACACACACACTACTTTTACTTGTTAAAAAGTTCAAAAGAGGGCCGAGGAAGCGGCTAAGTGGGTAGGAAATTGCTATATACGTATGAGGACCAGCCTTCAGATCCCAGAACCCATGTAAAAGCTGAGCAAACATGATGGCTTCCTGTGACCCCAGCTCTTGGGAGGTAGAGACAGGACTCCCAGGGCAAGCTGGCCCACTAGGCTCTGCATTTAACTGAGAGAACCCACCTCAATGAAGTGGAGATGGTTCAAGGAAAACATGCAATGTCAACTTTGGGCCTCCACATGCATGATCTCACATGTGTGTGTGCACCTTCCCATATACATTTGTACCCATATGCATACCAACACACATGCACACCCACACTATACAAAAGTACACAAAAGTGCAAATGATAAAAAAAGAATATAGTTTTAAAATCTCTCTTTTTATTTCCTCCCAGTTGTTGAGTTGCCTTCCAGATGGAAACTAACATGACCAGTTTCTTCAGAGCCTCCAGTGCCATGTTTTGTACATGGGAGTGTGTAAAGTATTTCTTCTCATCCTTCCTCACAAATGGCTACTTACCATGCACGGCCCTGTACAACATGGTGCTGATGTGCTCACATATTTTAGAATCATCCTACAACAGTCCATCAAAAGCTTCCATTTGTATGACTGCGTAATACTCTTGTGTGTGTGTGTGTGTGTGTGTGTGTGTGTGTGTGTGTGTGTGTGTGTGTGTGTGAGAGAGAGAGAGAGAGAGAGTCTCCTATTGATAGACACTCAGGATATTTCTGATCCCTTTGCATCGTGGCCAGGGTGGGATAATGTATTTTAGTGGCTGTTATCAGTCACCCTCCATGACGTTGTAGCAATGACCATATATATACGAGTGTCATCCAGTTCTCCCCGACACCCTGAATGTGCTAGCAATTTCTGCTGCCTTCAGTTTTACATAAGAGAAATTGCATTCTCGTATATGTTTTAATTTACTGCAATAAATTGTTCAATTTTCATTGCTTTTCTTGAAGTTTGACATTATTTATCTTTATGAAAGCACAGCTACAATCAAGATGTGTATTGCAAAAGTTCCCTCCAGATGTGATGGCACACGCCTTTAATCCCAAACTCAGGAGGTAGAGGAGGGTGGATTTCTGTGAGCTGGAGGATAGCCTGGTCTACATAGCAAGTTCCAGGCCAGCCAAGGATATACAATGAGATCTTACCTCAAAAAATAAAAATAAAAATTCCCTAATACTCCCTCCCCCAGTAAATCACTTTGTACAGGCCTTCCACTTTGGTTTCTGTAATTGTTTTGGTGTTCTTTCATAATGTGGTTGGTTGTCTTTTTTTTCTTAAGGGCATTTTTTATTCCTTCTTTTGTAAGTTCTTTATTTTCATACTTCCTGATTTTTTTCATTAAAGTTCTTTGTATATTTGAAAATTTACCAACGGCAATATGCACTCACACTCATATCCACATGGACAGGCATGAGCTCAATTTAAGAAGAAACGCTGATCTTTGGGTCTACGTCATAATCCCCAGATGGGAGCAAAGGACCCATGGTGCTGGTCCATGTATTAGCCTGTGAAGAACAGCTGCTACTGTGCTATGCGTCGCCTTTCTCCCACTGACTAAAAACATTGCCCTGAGTTTCCATAGGGCCTCAGGTCCACAAGGTCTTCGTATTCTGCCTACTTGAGTGTCCGATGGCCTCCTTACTACTGCTACCCTTCTAACCAGCATAGAGTTGAACACATCCTGCCTGGTTCCTGGCTCTCTCCTGTTACTGGCTCAGAAGGGCCATAGCTATTTTAGCCCCTCAGATCAGTTGCTTAGATCCAAAAGAAAGTCTGCCCAGTTGACTCTGTTAAGCAGTCTGGGTAAGCATCCTTCCCGACTAGATATTGAGAGCCGATCCAGTCTTCCCGCCGCTGGCACCCATTCGTATTCACCCCACACCTTGGAGCACGCCTCACCTCCACTCACCTGGGCACCTCGGAGGTGAAAGGATGGAGTCTGACAACTCTTCAGGAGGGATGAGGAGGCTTTGGGCTTCTTCACAGAAAGACGAGTGAAGGCTCCAGGGTCTCACCTTCCCTTAAGGTTCCAGGAGTTAGGAACGAAATCTCAGTTGTGTCTGTATGCTGACCCCCTCCAGGTCCCCAGTAGCACCACCACCCTGGCCACTCAGAAACCTTTATGCTCCCTGCTGCTGCCACCACTCCAGTGGCTTCCTGATATTCCTCCTCCCAGTGCCCAGGAATAGAGAAAAGAAACACCCTGTGGCTTTACTCCACAGCCATCCCACCTCTGCTTAGTCCCAAAGGCCCCACTCTCTCGGAGTGCAGGGGTGAGGCTGTGGTAATTGTGGAAGGCAAAGCCAGGCCCTGAGCCTCCCCACCCCCACCCCCCACCCCTATCCTCAGCTGTTTCCAGAGTCACAAGCTCTGTCCAACATGCCCCTCCCTCCCTGGACTCCTACAGGAAAGGAGCCAAGAAAGGAGAAGCAGCATCCTGGGCTAGGGTGGAGACTGAAGAGTTAGTTGTCTTGGAGACTCCTCCAGAGAAGGAGCTCTGTGCTCCAAGAGGGGCTACCCTGGGGCTGTGAAGGGCCCTGTCTCACCTGCTATTCTCTGAGAGAGGTGGGGCTGGAGCAGAGAGGTCTGGGAGGAGATGACTTGGAGCTAATGACCCCACACAGTAGATGAGCTGGGGGAGAGCAGGAAGAAGGGGTGGAGGGATGGGGGCCTGACCAGAGCCTCTTGGTTTCCCAGCAAGTAGCTGACATGAAGGGGCCCCACTTGGGGGGGTTCCATTTGGAGTAGATGATCAGGCCTACTGCAGCAGGGATGCAGGTGACACAGGAACACACACATAGCCCAGGGAGCACAAGTCTGCAGTCGCTTAGAAAGCTGGAGCCCTGATAGGACTGGAAGAGAGGAACTACCAAAGATTCCACAGGATTGATCAGTGTCAGCCCCAACTCAGTGCCTACCTCACCACCTGCCCCAGCTCCCCTGTGCCCAATGGGGAATGAAAAGCCCTGCTGGAAAGGCCCTAAAGGCCCCCCCCCAATCCCAGCTGCCTGCCAGGAAGTGCAAAGTCTGGTCATCCTCCCTCCCCTTCTGGCTCCCACCCAATTTCTTCCTCCTCCTCGGGCTGAGGTTCTCAACTACAGCCGGCTCCTCCCTGTGTCCCCGGGCCTTCCCTGCTGCATACTCCCCTGGACCCAGAGGAAAGCTGGTAAGACAGCCCATCTTGTCCCACCCTGGGCCGTGCAGCATAAACCCCTTTCCCAGTGCACCCAGCTCCTCCCATTCCAGCTCCCGTAGAGCTTGCCAGGGGAATGGGCACACTGAGATAGGCCCCCAGGGACAGGTGTGGCTTCTATCTCTGCCACTCAGTCCTGTGGGGACAGGGTCAGTCAGTGCTAAGTGCTCACCCAAGCAGACAGAGGTGATCCCTGGGACCCTATAGGGAAGAGATATTGAAAGGGAAGTTTAATGGGCCTCTGGGGAGCACTGTTGATGAGGCTTGGGCTCCAGTCGGGAGTGAAGTGGAGAGATAAGGCAGACAGTCACTGCTTGGTCTAGACATCAGGTCCCTGAAGACCTTTGTGCGGGGGAGGGGGGAGCACAAAGTAGATGTGGGGTGAAGAGAAAGCCCAACAGCATCATGCTTCCCTGACAGGCAACTCCCCAAAAGAGACCAGGGGTACAGCTCCATAGCCAGGGAACTTCCCAACTCCAATTAGCCTGAAATCCTGCCAAATATTCCTTCCTGCTGTTCATTTTCTCCCTCACAGATGATGTCCTCAGACATGGAGACTGAAGACGTCGGTGAGGCGGCCCCTGAGGCCCCACAACCCACCCACATTGAGGTGCACATCACCCAGGAGTCTGTTCTGGCCAAACTCCTGCTAGCCGTATGGTCAACACTACAACTCCCAGCATCTGCCTCCACCAGGGGTCTGGACAGCAGCAGGTTTCTGGTGGCCTCCTGGGTGAGAGTCGCTACATGCTTCATGGGCTGGGGAGGGACAGCCAGGCTAAGGAACGGTCCTTTTTCTTGCTTGCCACACTTTCCTCTGGCCTCCCTCTCTGCCTAAGATACTGAGCTGGTTTGATCGTCTTATTAGAAATCGGTCCAAACTCAGCAATCAGTTGCCAGTTAACAGGTGGGCCCACTGCTCGAGAGCTGTGTTCTGAAGTCTTCTCTCTTCCAGGTGGTGCAGATTGCGCTGGGGGTTCTGAGTGTGGTTCTGGGTGGAACCCTTTACATCTGCCACTATTTAGCCATGAACACCTCAGGAGCGCCCTTCTGGACAGGGATCGTGGTGAGTGGGGCTGCATGAAGGCCCCACGGCTATCAGAGGGATGAAGCTCTCTTCGCTTTCTTCACGCCACCTCCATTGATGTGGCGTCAAGAGTGTGTAGCCAAGCAGACCTGACGATGTAGGCCAGTTTGGTGCTTGTGTAGAGGAAATGGTGGCCTGTGCGTTCACAGGTCAACTCTGTCTCTTGTCCCCTGCTGCTCCCAGCAGACTGACAGCCACCCCTCGTCATCAATGGCAGTCATCACTTAGGGCTCTAAGGGTTCACCCATCTCTGATGTCTGCCTCAAGACAGGGGAAGTGGAACATGCCAGGCAGGGAGCATCTCCTACCTCCCTTTACTCACCTGATGGGATCCGGCATGCTGTTATCTCTATTGATAGCTGGTTGGGTTGAGCATGGAGGTAGAGAACTTTCTGACAAACGCACACACTCAGAACAGCAAAAACACACACGCATTCATTGAGAGCAGAGATGAAAGGAACTGTGCTAACCCTCCCAATGGCAGAAATAGACGGATAAATTCTAGAATAGTCAAATAGGGTCAGGACCCATGTGTCCATGGTGTGCACCAGACTTCCTGTTCTTCTGTTCTTGTCAGAGGAGCCCAATAGCTGCTAGTGCAGGCGTCTGGACCCGAGGCTGCCTGAAGTCACATCCTGCATTGACGGCTTTTCTAACAACTTGGGACTTTGATCCACAAGATCCCTGGTCCTTGGAACTTTCATCAGGAATCTAGTGTGCTTTCCAAAGAAGACTGTAGGGACAGACAAGAAGGTTCACATATGGCTTAACCACGTGCATTTAGATGTCACTAAAACAGTGTCCTACGCGCTCATCGATGAGCTCCAGGCTCATCGCCATGCACAGTTACTCCACCACAGACAATAAAACATATCTGAGCACCTGGGATGAAGATAGAATGGTATAGTCCATGTGGCTGGCCCTACAGATAAGAGTCACAGGGGAAATAAGGCAGGGAATTAATGATTTGTCTTTCCTATGCTGACTCTTCTTGTTCATTCTCTCCCCCAGGCTATGCTGGCTGGAGCTGTTGCCTTCCTTCACAAGAAACGTGGAGGTACCTGCTGGGTGAGTTTAGGACCAGGCAAGACCCACACTCGACCTCAAGGCTATGCCAGCCCTCCTGCCCCATCATACACAAGCTGGGTAATTCTGAATCTTCAAGGTCTTCCTCTATTTCTTCCTCTATCTAGGCCCTGTTGAGGACCCTTCTTGTGCTGGCAAATTTCTGCATGGCTGTGGCTGCCATTGTTCTTGGAGCTTGTGAGTTCCACACTTACCGGTACTATCTCGGAGACGATGTCTGTGCAACCGGCTCTTCACATTTCTGGCCCACCCGGCCCCCCAGCACCCCATCGCCCGAGGAAACTGATAGGATACGCCTGTGCATATTCTACGTAAGCATGCTAAAGGTAAGTGGCCATGGAGAAGGGCAGCTGCAGATACTGGCAGGGAGACAAAGATGGCTGGGAGAAGGTACCCCTCCCCCTAGTCTCGGTGATTGTTCCTAAAGATGTAGGACTGAGCAAACCAGAAACTGGTCCCACTGCTGTGGATGTCACATACTGTTAGGAAAGGAATACCTCCAGCAGCAAGTCACAAGTGGCCCGGGGTTGCAAGTGTGGCAAGGGTGACCAACATGTGTGCCCTCCTTGGGCCTGTCACTTATTTCACACCTCAGCTTCTGGTGAATTCTGCCCCCTGGACCCATGATCCATCTGTAGTCCAGAAGCTGTAGACTTGGAGATGAGGGTTAGAAAGTGACCCTTGTCGGGAGAGAGAATGGAAAGGGGCAGGACCGTAGCCATCACCCCAGCACCCTTGTCTTTGTCCTGTGTTCCCAGCCCCTGCTCATAAGTCTCCAGGCAATGCTCTTGGGTGTCTGGGTGCTGCTGCTCCTGGCTTCTCTCACCCCTGTGTGTGTTTACCTCTGGAAAAGATTCTTCACAAAGGCGGTAAGTCCCTGCGCCGTGTGTTTGGGGCAGCTGCATGTTCAGATGAGACATCAATGCTTAGGGAAGAAGGGGACCATATGTGAGTCCCAGGAAGAATCATGTCTTTCTGTCCCATTCCACAAGGTCCGTTTCCAACCAATGTCCCTATCCAAAGACCCCAGGAAGCCATAGAAGGCCACATCTATCCCAGGCCTGTGGAGCTTTTTGTCTTGGGTTCTATGCAGTTGAGATTGGCTCTGCCTGGCTCCAGAACGAGCTAGCCCAGAGCACAGGACTCTGCTATCCCTTCTCTCCATGCCACTAATGTCTTGCCCTGGCCTCTTCTTAGAAAACAGACGAGAAGAAACTGCTGGGTGCGAATGTGATCTAGCCCTGCCTCTCCCTTGCTCTGGGCCTCCCTCCTTCTGAAGCCTGAAAGAAGAGTCCGACAAGAGCGAATAGACCCCACCCCACGAGAGGGTGTGGCCCCTGCCTGGCTCTGCCCAGCTTCACTGTAGCTCACAGCAGCCCTCGCTCATTTCTCTCCACCTTCACCATCCCGTGTTCCTTCTCAGGCAGTGGCTTGATAATAAAGTCTCACAGCATTGGCTGCAGATTCTTGCTTTGTCACTCCAGGGAGTTCTCATTGGCTGGGAGGCGGGGCAAGGTGAGGACAGTAAGCCTACCGTGCGCCCCACGTAGCTGCAACCTCCTACCCACGTCTAGACTCACAAAACAACTGACTGGGTGTGCTGGGTGTGGGAGTAGAGACTCTGTCCCCCAGATTCTGATATAAGAAGATGGGTGTCTGGCAGTTGGATGGATGGGTTCTTATTTTCACTGTTGAGCAAAATCAAGACACAGACAGCATAACACCAAGATGCAAACATTTCAGAAATCTCATTTATTTATTTTTGGGCTGTTTAAGATAGAGACTTGCTATGTAAGCCCAGGCTGAGCTTGAATTCATGATCCTCCTGCCTCAGTCTCCTGAGTACTGGGATCACAGATGTGTACTGCCATCCCGGCTCTGAAAACATTTTTTTTTTCAAGTTAGTGATCCAATGATATGGTGAGATAAACCCCAGATTAATTATCTCTTAAAAATACCTAAAACTAGACAACATATGATTCATATATTTTAAAATTCCGTGTGTGTGTGTGTGTGTGTGTGTGTGTGTGTGTGTGTATAAAGATAATAGCAAGATAATAAGAACAAACTCAATAGCCATATTAAAGGCAAGGGGATGGATCCAGAGAGCTGAGTCTTGAGTTGGTCTTATGTCAATGTGCCATGAGCACCTGCACATGTGGGTTCCTCATCAGCATGTGTCTGTATTCATGGATAACCTAGAGCATCAAGAAGATATACTCCAGAATTAAGGCCACGAAGACATTCTACGTGGGCTCTAGGGAAACCCAACATTGCTTCAACATTCTCCTCTGGTGAGAGGCCACCCAGGGGCAGGCCTGCTTCTTCCAGAGGAGCCCTTGTAAGGTTCTGAGACGGATTTTCCTGAAGGCTAGACACTGGGGTGCCCTCTCTCTCCACTACTCAAGATACCTGGGTAGGGGGTAGGAGGGAGCAGGTGTTCTCTTAAAATCCCATTACTTGCATAAGCTAGGCAAGCTCATGCTGTGGAATTTGGTACCTGGGCATACAAACCCACCCAATCAGCAAAAGAACATTCTAAAAGCCAAACAAAATCAAAGCTTCCCACTATGATGAAGGGGGGGGGAGGAGAGGAGGCTGGGAAAGCTGTGGCCAAAGAGGGCTTGAAGATGAGGCTGACATCAGCAGGCAGAAGATCCATGTGGGTGAACAGCAGCAAAACCAAACAAAATTAAACTTCAAAACCAGAAGGTCACTGTGACCTCTTCACCCTCCACTTCCCGTCTCAGAATCAAAATGTGGTCACGAATACGAAAATTCACCAACCCACTCGACCTGCAGATGCTGTGCAAACTCAACCACCACAGCACAAGTTTGCAACAGGGAAGGAAAGGAAAGACCCAGAATTTCCAAGATCCTGTTTTTCTATTCTTCTTAAAACTACTTTAAAGAGAACTTGGCATTTCTCGTATGTTCTTACAGATTGCTAGAGACCGCAACTCAGGTGACCAAACCGGCTTTCAGACTATTCTCTGCCCCACAGCTTTACTGTCTTTACCTACAGTGTGACCATGTTCATTATACTCTCAAAGAAGGAAAATAAAATCTTGCTTTAAAAAAAAAGTGCTAGGGGCCGGAGAGATGGCTCAGTGGTTGAAAGTGTTTACTGCTCTTGAGCTTTGTTCGAATCACCCAGGTCAGGCAGCTCACTGTTGCTCTGGCACTGGGGATCTGACACCATCTGCTGGCTTCTGTGGGCACTGCACTCATGTGCACATACCCACACGAACACACACACACACACACATGAACACAGACGCACACACACACACACAGACAATTTTTAAAGTACCCCTTTTTTTCTCCTTCCTGTCTATCAGGAAGTGAACAGCATTTCTGCCACACACTCCTGATGCCATGATGAGAAGTCCCAGTGATAAGCAGCAATGAGTGAAGCTGTGGGGCCCAGATTTTTCCTCCTTAAGAAACAAAAAGTAAAACAGTGACAAAAATAATCCTATTCCAAGCATTCCAAGGACCTCTCCTTACTAGGACAGAGTTCGCTAAATAAAATAACCATCTTCCTTCAAGTTTCTAGAACAGGCATTAGGAAAACCCATCTGAATGGTCAGCAGGGTTGACTATGCAAACACTGCAGAGGATGTGTCTTCAGAGCACAGGGACAGCCATCAACGAGCCACTGGCAGAGGCTGGCATTATTCCCCCATCTTCACTCTTTCTCTAGTCCCTGTAATATGTGCGCTGGACATTGATTGGGTACTTTACCACTCAGGATGAAGACTGAGTTCCCAGTGTCCTTTGGTGAGTTGATCCTACTAAGCGTATTAGGAATTAGTCCTTTGTGTACCTCCTGGGAAGCACAGGAGGCAGATCCCCTCTGCTCGCCTTTCTGGCCTTGGAGCAAGCCACACTGGGGTGACATCTCAATAGCAAGGGAAAGCACACACACAACACATGGATCCTGAGGAGCCTAGTTAGATGTCTGCATGAGAGACAAACTTGTGCTAGTTTCTTAGAAGCCATTCTAACAAGCACATTTTCACGTCACAAAGAGTGGCAGCTGAGCTTGTCCAGCCATCACACTGTGGACAAATATCCGTCATTTAAAAAAAGACGAAGAAGATCAGGGCTGGAGAGATGGCTCTGCTGCTCTTTCAGAGGACCCAGGATTGATTTTCAGTGCCTACATGGTGGCTCACAGTTCCAAATGATCGGAGACCCTCTTCTGTCCCCTGTAGGCACCAAGCATGCACATGGTGGACACACGTACCCACAGACAAACCCATACACAAAATAAAAATAAATAAAATTTAAAACATTAAAAAAATTAACTGTGAGGCATGCCTGACAACAGCTCACTGCAACTGGGGACAGACCGTAGCAAGCGCCCCTGGGAAAGGTACCAACTGGTGAGGCATGGACAGAACAGAGCTCATAGGAAGACATGCAGACTTGTGTTTCATTTGACTGCTCTCCATGCATGCACAGCCCTGCTTAGCTTCCACTGCAGCCACTGAGGATGCTCATAGTGCCCCTCAGAAATGCTCTTTAGTCTCTTCTAGTGTGATGAATGGGAGGCCAGCTGCGGCTGCCTCTCTGGCCACACGCCTTGCAGTCCCTGATAAGGCCTCAACAGCCACCTCAGGTAAGAGTTCTTGGCTCCCCAAGCCTGCACTTCCCTTGTACTTCTCCCTCTCCACCCTCAGGGACTCCCGACTCCGGGAAAGCTGGACAGTTCTGTGAATAGCGACCTTTCTGAGCTCTCAGCTGTGCGCTGCTTCTCACTGCTTCTAAATCAAAGGACATGTTGCTTCCACCAATACATCTCACAGCCCAAAGGCAAAGGCAGGAGGATATGTAACGTGGACATCAGAATAGCAGTTTCCTTGCTGCATAGGTGAGCGAAAGGGAAGGGAAGAGACTGGCCTGTGAAATCACACAGGGGTCTACAGTCATGGTCACCTCCTCACTTTTAACCCAGGAGAGGCATATGTGTTACTAATGAAACTGTACACATGTTTATAGCCTCTACTGTGTGAACATCATAATCGCAGCACAAACTGCACACCACAACTTCCTGTGCTGAGTTAACACCACAATTATAGAAGAGAGGGTTTGTGGGAAAGTCATTCATTGCGTCAGTTAACACATCATCACACGAACGTCCTGCACCACAGGAATAACACTTCAAAGCAGTGCATGGGCACTCCCAACCTCAGCAGAGAACGTCTTATAAGGTAGGTTATGGCAATGGTTCCCAAACATACAAATCCCTACGATGATTATAGTTGGGTTGGTTATCATCAGTCACAAGAAAGGAGAAAAGAATAGTGTGTGTGCACTTGGAATTTGAGTTTTAGTTCTAATGGATTATGACTGCATGGGCCTTATGAATACAGATATTTAAACATAACCACCAAGTCATAGGAAAGACTAAATTAACAAGAATGGCAAATAGTCAAGTGAAAGATTAGCAGAATACCAAATGAAACATCAGAATGTCAAGCATCAGTCCATGCCTTTTATTAAGGACTCCAAGTGTTAATGGCCTAAATTTTCCAGACAAAAGGCAAAAACTAGCAGATTAAATTTAAAAACACAACCCATCTAGTTGTGGCCCATAAGAAACACACCTCGCTATCACAGATGAACATAGTTTTAGGGTACTGTGAGATGGGAACTGACATCCTAAGCCAATTGAAGTAGAAAACAAGCCAGTACAGCCATACTAAAAAATCTAACTAATTAGACTTCAAACGAAAATTATTCAGAGGAAGAAAAAATCCATCAAGAGGATATTGCAATGTAGTGGGAGGGCCTGGTTGGTTTCTGTCCTCCCACCAGGTCCCCCAGCCATTTAGTCCCAGAGAAAATCACACAGAGAGTCTATGTTAGGTTATGAACTGATTGGCCCATTAGCTCAGGTTTCTTGTTAGCTCTTGTAATGTATATAGTCCATTATCCTTATCTATGTTAGCCATATGGCTCAGTACCTTTCTCAGCAGGGCAGGTCACATCCTGCTTCTTCGGTGATCTGGTGTGGAATGCCAAGGAAGCTTCCTGCTTCCCAGAATTCTCTTATCCTCCTTGCTCCACCTCTACTTCCTGTCTGGTTGTCCCACCCATACATCCTGGCTAATGGCCAATCAGGGTTTATTTAAATCATGATTGACAGAATATGGACAATTCTCCCACACCACTTCCCCCTCTTTTTTTTTTTTAAACAAAGAAAAATATCCATAGTCCATTTTTTGGGAATGTGGGCATAGTATTCCAGGCTACTTCCAGCTGGTTGGGGGTGCTGATAATCTTATGGGGACCTAAAGAAAATTTAGAATTATGATCAAGTCCTAACTGGAGTATCCTGTGAAGCTTGATCATCTCAGGCAGCAGTCTTGAATCTGTTCTGGATGTAGAACTCAGACATCCGGGCCATCTGTTCCTACCAGAGATTTCTCAGGTGGTCTTCCTTGATCAAATCTGAGTTTTCTTAACTCAGAATGAATCCACAGCCTCTCATTTCCTGTGGAAACAAAAGCAAAATCTCTTCTCCAAAATAATATACCTTTTGACTTCAATTTTGAAGTCAAGGTATTTTCAAAATACCTTCCTTGGGTTAATTCAGCAGCATTTATAAGCAAATATCTTTTAGCAGCTGTTTCTCCTTTCTCAGCATTCAAACAATTCAAAGAGAGCATAATAGCATACAGTATCAAGATTCTCTGTATATTTTCCATCTTTATGCGGCTTTATTTTAACCTCTATTTCTTTTATTTTTACTTTTAACTTTTGGCTTTTTGAGACAGGTTCTCTGTGGATCTTTGTCCTGGAACTCACTCTGTAAACCAGGCTGTCCTTGAACTCACAGAGATCTGCCTGTCTCTGCCTCCCCAGTGCTGGGATTAAAGGTGTGTGCTACCACACCTTGAAGTCACAGAGGTCAATCTACCTCTGCCACCACACCTTGAAGTCACAGAGGTCAATCTACCTCTACCTCCAAGTGTTGGGATTAAAGGTGTGTACCACCACACCCAACTACTCTCTTTCTTTTTTTTTAACAACTTTAACCTTTAGCCTGCATATATTTTTAACACAATGTAAACCATTTAGAGGTTTTCTTCGTCTTTGAATATATCTTTACTGTGTATCTCTCTTTTTCTGACTACACGAGTCTTTAATTTACCAAGCAATATGGGTAGGATAAAAGCCACGGCTTTGACGGCTGGATCCAGCCCATTCCTTAGCTTTCTGCAATTCCAGCTTCATGGCGGAGGTACCGGCTGCAGCCACGTTTATCGCCACAACTCTATGGCGTTTCAAGGTCCCTGCCAGCAAGCAAGCTGCAGCATTCTGCTCACAGACCACATTAAAATGTTCCCTGGCCAGACCACCTGCCTGAAAGAGTCAGAGTTGCCCTGGCAGGATGGCCCAGAAAGCAGGCACTTTAAAACAGCACAGCTTTTATCCTGCTACAGCTGAAAACCGAAAAGCATGCAGTCGGCTTTTCATCAACACCATTTAAGTGTTTTGCAGCTAAAGCTGAGTTAGGAAGCCTCTCTTAGATGAGAGCGCTTGCTTGCCTCTAGCAAGCAGAGCAGACCCAAGAAATTGCTGCTACCAAGAAAACATGCTTTACTCTATTCTTTCCCAAGCTTTCTCAGGATTTTGGTGGATTCAGTTATCCACGTGGGCGCCATTCTGTAGTGTGGCAGGCCTGGTTGGTTTCTGTCCTCCCACCAGGTCCCACAGTCATTAGGTCCCAGAGAAAATCACGCAGAGAGTAAACATAGATGAACTCAACATCAGTTAACCTGATATCATAAAACGAGCCATACTGGCTGTAAAGCCACAGACTGACCGCAACACAACAATAATCTACAATGCCCACATCCTTCTTGCACTGATCATCCAGAGCCATAGAAACAAACCAAACACATGTGTTGATCAATGGAATAGAATAGTTGATCCAGATATAAACTCATCCAGCTATAGCCACCTGATTTTTTTTTTTTTGGCAGAGATGCAAAATGCATACATCGGAGAAAATACAACATCTTCAGAAAATGGTTCTGGAAAAACTCAATATCCACACCCTATATAAAAATCAATTCAAAGACTGAAGACCTTAATGGAGGACCTGGAACACTGAATCTACGAGGGGAAGACACTTCAAGGCATAGGTACAGGCAAAGACCTTTTGAAAGGGTTTCAATAGCTTTGGAACTAAAATCAAGAATCTACTGAAACTGCATGAAATTGAAAAGATTCTTTAATAACAAAGAAAAGAGTTAGCTGAGTAACAAAACAACCTGCAGAATGGGAGAAAGGACTGCCAGGTAAATATCTGGATTACTATCTAGACTACACACATATCCCAAAAAAATGTCAAAATCCCCAAACAACTGGTAGAATGAACAGACATCTCTCTCTCTCTCTCTCTCTCTCTCTCTCTCTCTCTCTCTCTCTCTCTCTCTCTCTCTCTCTCTCTCATATTGAGACAGGGTTTTTCTGAGTAGCCCTGGTTGTCCTGGAACTCACTCTGTAGACCAGGATGACTTCAAACTCAGAGATTCACCTGCCTCTGCCTCCCAAGTGCTGGGATTAAAGGCATATGCCACCACTTCCTGGTTAAACAGAGAGTTCTCAAAAGATGCTCTATAAACAATCAATGAATGTCAATGTTCAATATCTTAGGCATCAGAGATATGCAATTAAACTGTATTAAAAGGACCAAGGTGTTCTTAGTCATTAAGAAACTTATTGCTCTTACAGAAAATCTGAATTTGGTTCCCAGAAACTACATCCATCCTTAGGCTCACCACCATTCTTACTTTATCTTCCAGGGAATCATACTCCCTCTTCTTGCCACTTACACATAAGCAGGCAAAACACCGATGCACATAAAATAAGATTCAATGAATCTTTTAAAAGCTACATTGAGGTTCTTTCCCACCCCAGTCATACTGGCAATTACTGAGACAAGTAGTAAGAAATGTGGCCAGGATGCCTAGGGGAAAGGTGGACCTTATTGGCTGTCAGTGTGGATGTAAATTAGTTCAGTCACTATGGAAATCAGTATCAAGGTTCCTCAAACATCTGAAAATAGGTCTACCATATGACCCAGCTATAGCACTCTGTGTATTCACTCAAATATACATCATGTCACGGAGACGCTTGCACACCCATATTTATAGCTGTTCAAGTCACAAGAGCTGACAGAGGCACAGCCAGCTTGACATGACTTTGGAACAAAGGATCCCATGGAACAAATACCTAAACCACCCAGACAATCCTGAATGTTCTTGTTGACAAGACCCCACAGGATGTCCTTGGATATGAAATCAAAGATGAGTCCTCTGGAAGGGGACACACAGGGAGCTGAAGACAGGCGGGGAAACAGCTCTGGTGAACGGACAGCACCCGGAGCAATTGCCTACAGTCCTTTCTCTCTGTGTGTAAAAACAATGGTTGAGCAACTCCCAATTGTGGTTAAAGACATAAGCCTAAGGACTGAAGGTGCTCATTGTGCCTCAAATGGAAGAAAATCAAAGAAATATTCAATCACACGGCTACAATCAAAGGCTCAGCCAGTGGGGGCTTATAGGAAGAGTGATCCAAGCACTTGGCAAAACCATGGAATCAGGAGAAATGACACAACACTAACGTGCTAAAAGAAGGAA